>JACEIK010013054.1:0-17619 GCA_018107945.1 Datura stramonium | reverse complement strand
ATATAGTGCTCATAATAATACATACATGAGTTCATGGGCTAGTTAAATCATGATAATCGTAAACATGCTTGAACATATAAGAGCTAGCCATGACTTGAGGTCCGTGGGTCGGCCAAAAACATAATTCTTGATTGATAAAATTCATGCATATTTTTAGATCATGCATATAGCTTGAAATTCATAAGTTCTTAATAGATAACATAATAAATTCATAAACAAATTCATAATTCATGCAGGGCTTATCAAAAATACCGATGGATCAATGGATCATAAATTGATTCATCATGGGGCATGCATAATCAAGCTTAATTGTTTAGAAATTCAAAATCAACAATATTATACTCAATTTAAATCTCAAAGATGACCAAACTCAGTAGATTAGGATAAAATTTCCAAATCACAAGACTCATACTTAAATCATTTAATTTTATACAAATCTAATACAAAACCCATGAGTTTTCAAATAATTTTGGATAATTAATATAGAAGGAGCATGGGTGTGGAAGAATCCACCCATTGAAGACCTTACATACCTGAAATTATTAACTCCTAACCCTCCTTAAAAGCCCAAGAATGAAATTGAAGGGATTGAGGTGAAAAGCTTGAAATATCCCCTTGAATCCCCTCTCAAACTCTTGCATGCATGAATGGGAGTTTAGAATAGGTCATCCTCTTAAAACCCAGCTTTTCCCAAGCCAAAACGATGTAGTTTAGGGCCTTATATCATGAAAAGGTCAAAAGTACCCTTAATGAACCTGCCCTGAAAACTGTCCAGATCGGTCCCACGGGTGGGACTAATGGGTCGTTGGAACCAATGATGACCCGTTACATCCCTCGTTGAAGCCACTGCTGGTAGACCATTCTCAGAACCCAAACAATGGACAATCAGGACGACTCATACCTCAAACCAATGACTCGTCACATCGCCCATGGTTAACCCCCCTGAACCTTGGTATCTTATCTCCTAATGGGTCACACCACGACCCGTCAGAACAAACAACGGACCGTTGTTATCCCCCGTAGAGTCCATTGGAACAACTAAAACCCAAACCACGACCACAACCAATGACTCATGGTCTATTCTAACGGGTCATTGGGATGCCCATTGAAAGTCACCTGAACAGCCTATCCTCTTCCTACGACTGCAAATGATGACTCGTTGTTTCCCACAATGAGTCGTCACATCTCCCGTGGTCTCTACTGACACCATCCTTTCCCCAACCAATGACAGCATACAATGACTCGTGGTTTGTTACCACGAGTAGTTCTATGGTCCGTTTTGTGATGTTTTGCCAGTTTTTCTGAACTTTTCAATTTTAAACTCCCGAGTCTATTCTTAGACCTTCCTGGGGTATTACACTAGTGTACCCGACGGGCGTCACCATGAGTCGTGGTCAGTCACCACGACCCGTTAGGGTCACCTGGCAGTTTTACCCAGAGATTTCCTAAGGGCTATTTAGTAATTTCCTACCCTCCCAAGCTTTAAACTACGTTGTTTTAGCATTAATTTTAGATGTTTTAGTGGGGGTAATGGGTTCTCTTCCTCATTCCCCACTCAGACCCTCGAGAAACAGAATGTAGAGTTCTCTCTCAGAGTATTTCAGAGCAAGAGCTAGGGCAGATCTTTCCTCTTCGATTCTCAAGCGATTTCTCCAGGTTTCTTCATCAGGTATGTGAGAATTCAATAAGGGAATTGTCCTTTCCTTGTGTCCCCTAATTTCCTCCCATACTTTTCCTATCAGTTTAGCGCCGAGATTTTTGAATAAGTAGAGAATTTCATATCGGTTTTCGTTAATTTCAATTGGGTTATTATCCATGTTTATTATTCCTATGATTTCAATCAATTTGTAGATAAATTGTTGTTGTTATGGCCAAGAGGATTTATAGCCCTAAATTTTCCAGTATGGATTATTGCGTATTAAATTTCGTCTATTTTTGCGAAGTATATTGTGGGCTGATTTTCCTAGAAAATTTTGTTGTAAATATTTGTTGAGTAATTATTCCACTAATGAGAATGATTTAGCCCTGCTAGATGAGATTCCTGTAATTCTTTAAAACTTCGCTATATTATGAAATTATCCATGTTGTCGGATGAATGAGCCCTCTATTAGCTGCTTAGTAGTCTAGTTAGTTAGCACACAGAACTTTCTCTTTTAGAACTATCTAGAAAGTGTCAACTGATCAATTTGACTTCAGTCTTCCTCCGAGGTGTTAGTGGTACCTCTCAGTTATCAGAATCAGACTCATATTATAGTTATTTGGTCGATTAGGCAGTCATGACATTCAAGTTATGTAGCTTAGACCAGCCCCAGGACCCCAGTTTAGTTACAGATTATTCTTAGATGGTTGCGACGCTTCTAGATAAGCAGCTCTGACCAGTCTAGAACCCAGTTTCAGCATCTGGTCCGATAAGACTCTCAGGGTACTTTCAATTATATGTCCCTGACTAGTCTTGGACCCCAATTTCGAGCTATCAGCCTAGTAGTTCAGTTTAGGTGTTCCAGTAGGAGTAGGACTTAGCACCGAGCGGATCGGGGTTCCAGCGCACCCAGGTTCCCAGAACTATGTTGCTAGCGTAGAATTATAGATACAGATTATTGACTTGATTTGGCCCCAGACTTTTGTGATCACCCAGTTCATGTCTTTATATACCCTGTCAAGGTATATTGGGTCCTACCGGTGGGGTGTATACATTGAAATTCACGTCTAGCTCACGTGATTATATGTCAGTTACAGACTCTCCCACTAGTCAGTCCAGTCCAGTTTCACAATAAGAATCTCAATCGAGTTTCAGATCTTCTAGTTCAGTTCAGTTTAGTGCAATATTTCAGATCTAGTATTGCAGATTTAGGGCATGTCTTTGACCACTAGACCGGGTCATTTTGACCATCTCAGATACTTCAGATTATTTCAGTTTAGATAATTAGTTGGTCATTGAATGTCTTTCCAGTTCAGTCATTTACATCTATCAGTATATTCCTCTCACATACTCAGTACATTCAAAGTACTGACGCATATTTTTATGTTGTATCATTTCATGATAGAGCTGCAGGTTCCCAGACTAAGCATCGTTAGCCGTTGCGATGCAGATCCTCTTCCACTACAGCCGAAGTGTGAGTCCTCATCATTCGAGGACCTTGTTTTATTTTCTTTCAGTTGAGTTATTGTTTTAGTTAGACTTAGAGTTAGCTAGGGGCTTGTCCCAGCAACTCCTCAGTAGATGGCTTTCAGATCAGACTTGATTTTCAGAGTTATTTTTTTATATATTTTAAATTCTCTATTTTCAGTCTTTACATTTTCTTAAAATGCTTTGATGTGATTATTTTAAATTTCCGTTGTGCATGATTATTCAGAATACTAGTGGATGATAGACCATGGGTAGACTTGAGTTCACTTGTGGCTTCAAGTACCGTGTTTCGTCCAGGGAGTAGCCCCAGGGTGTGACAAACTTGGTATCAGAGCCCTAGGTTTAGAGTATCCTCGGAAAGTCTGAAAGCCGCATCGAGTAGAATCCTTTCCATGAGTGTGAAGCGCGCCACGCTTATGACAAGGAGGCTACAAGATGTTATTGGGAAAATTCCCTTCTGATCATATTCATTATTGTGCATTAAAGTTCAATTCCAAAAGTGTCCCTCTAATTCGTGGTCTATTTCATTTAAGTGAACCATGCCTCCCAGACGCGGTAACGGAAGGAGGGCTGGAAATGCCAACAGACCTGCTCCACCAACCCCTGGCAGCTCCTCAAGATGATTCGGTTTCTACCTCAGAGTTTAGAGCGGCCATTCAGTTACTGAGAAAACCGTGACCAATTAGGTGAATCAGCAGGTGGTACCGGTGAACACGAATGGATCTGCCATCGTTCCAGGGATCTAAAGTGGGGGAGGACCCCCAAGAGTTTGTAGATGAAGTCAGGAAGATTACCCATATTATGGGTGTCAGCTCCTCCGAGAGCGCTGACCTGGCTGCCATCAGCTTAAAGGGGTAGCCCAGGTTTGGTATGAGCAGTGGAAGGAGGGGCGGCCAGCAGAAGCAGGACTAGTGGAGTGGGAAGAATTCCACACAGCTTTCCTGGATAGGTTTTTCCCCCGGAAGCTGAGGGAGGCTAAGATGGCAGAGTGTATGAACCTGCGATAAGGCAACCGTACAGTGGAGGAGTATGCTTTGGAGTTTACCAAGTTATCAAAGTATGCTCTAGAGATGGTATCCGAGCCAAGGGCTCGCATGCTGAAGTTTGTTAATGGAGTATCTAATTTGATCCTCAAGGAGTGCAATACCACAATGGTGATAAAGGACATGGACCTCTCTAGCCTAATTGTTTATGCCCAGCGAGATTGAGACGAGTGAAGATATGGGCGTAAGAACAAGGAAGAACTAGTCATTGATTTTGGCCACAGAAGTCTGGCGGTGGTAGCTGCCCACAACGGCGGCAACGATGAGCCCCAACAACTAAGCTCAGCCAGCGCCCCAACCTTTCGGTCCTGCCAAGATCGGAGGGGTGAGTCATCTGGCTTTCAGTCTCAAGCCCACAATATAGGGAACATGTATTCATTTTACCCCAAGTGTGGCAAGAATCATCTGGAGGGTGTCTACGGGCGGAAAGGTTGTTTCGGTTGTGGAAAACTCGAGGCATCGAATTAAAGATATGCAGGAAACGGGACAGGGAAGATCGAAGTCTACTACCTCAGCAGCTCCAGCTGGCCGACCAGCTCAGCAGGCCCAGCTCATCAGGTACGATGGCAGTGATTTGCCAGAATTGTTTCTATGCTCTATCTTCTCATGAGGATCGGAAAACTCACAGCGTACTTACTAGTATGTGCGTCTCTTCCATCTGGAACGTGTACATGCTCTCTTAGATCCAGGAGCCACTCTTTCGTTTATGACTCCCTATATAGCAGTCCAATTCAACATCAGTCCTATCGAGAACCCTTCTCGGTCTCTACCGGTTGGCCGAGTCGGTTAGAGCCGATGGTGTATAAAAATTGCCCGATCTAGTCTGAATAAAGTCATTTCCAGGTGATCTCGTAGATTAGACATGTACGACTTTGACCTTATTCTCACAATGGATTGGTTACACTTCTATGCCTCAGTTGATTGCAGAACTAGGATTTGTCAGTTTCGGTTTCCTGTGAACCGGTGTTAGAATGGTCGGGCAAGCAGTTCAACGCCTAATTTATTTCCTTCCTTAAGACGAAACTCATTTCGGAAGGATGTCTATATCATCTGGATTTCAGGTCAATTCCCATCTGAAGACCCCAGCCATACAGTCAGTTCCAGTTGTCAGCGAGTTCCCAGATGTATTTCTGAAGACCTTCCCGAAGTTCCCCTTTGAATGGGGAGATAGACTTTTGAATAGATCTCCTCTCCAGACACTTAGCCCATATAAATCCTCGCCTGAGAATGGCTCGGTGAGCTTACGGAGATGAAGGAGCAGTTAAGAGATCTTCTTGATAAGGGTTTTATTAGACCCAGTATCGCTCCACAGGGTGCTCGGTGCTATTTGTGCGTAGAAGAAGCGGTACCCTCGGAATGTGCATAGATTACGGTAGTGGAACAAGGTCACAATTAAGAACAAGTACCCACTTCCCAAAATTGATGATGCATTGTTAACTTCAGGGAGCAAATTGTTTCTCCAAGATCGAGCTCAGGTCAGGATACCATCAGTTAAGGGTCGAGAGTGTGACATACCGAAAACAGCATTAGACTCGATATGGTCTTGAATTTGTGGTGATGTCCTTTGAGTTAATAAGATGCCCCAACGGCCTTCATGGATTTGATGAGCGGTTTTCAAGAAGTACTGGATATTATGTTCGTTATCGTACTTATTGATGAAATTCTGGTGTACTCCAGAAATGAAGAAGCTTGTACCCATCACCTAAGAGTTATCATTACAGACCTCGAAATCACCAGTTATTCGCCAAGTTCGGCCTTTATGAATTCTGGTTGAAGTCTATAACTTTCTTGGGTCATGTGGCCTTAGGTGAGGATACAAATGAACCCTCATAAAATAGTTGTGGTGAAGGATTGGCCCAGACCTACCTCTCCTACTTAAACCAGGAGTTTTCTGGGCTTAGCAGGCTAATACCAACGGTTTGTGGGAGGTTTCTCCTCCATAGAATCCCCCTCGACCAAGTTAACCCGAAGAAAGGTAGGAAATTTCGGTAATTCGGATGAGTGTGAAAAAGTTTCCCGGGGAGTTAAAGACTCTACTCACTACCACTCTATTTTTGACCCTGCCAGAAGGAATAGTTAGGTTTTATTTGTATATTGTGACAGCATAGAGTTGGACTTGGTTGCATTCTGATGCGGCGGGGCAAAGTGATAGCCTATGCCTCCGGAGTAGCTCAAAGTTCATGAGAAGAACTATTGGAAGCTCATGAATTGGAGTTGACATTGATATTCACGTTAAAAATAGCAGAACACTACTTTGTAGGGCTTACATGGATGTGTTCACAGATCCTAAAAGCCTTGATATGTGTTCAGCGAAGGACCTAAGCACATCGAGAGACGGTGGATTGGAACTGCTAAATGGATTATGACATGAGTGCAAGTATCACCCAAGTAAGGCCAATGTGGCTAACGCCTAATAGATGGTCTATGGGAAGTGTGGCCCCTTGAGGAGAGCAAGAGGGCTAATGAAAGAAGTTCCAGGCTAGCCGATTAGGAGTGCTGTTGGTGGATTCATTTGAAGGTGGTGGTAATTCAGCGCGAGTCGAATTCATCCTTGGTAGTTGAAGTCAAATCTAGACGGGATGAGGATCCCATTTTACTTAAGCTTAGAAGCGGTCCTCGGCTAAGAGATAAAAGCTTTCTCTCAAGGAGGAGATGGGGTGCTCGTTGCAAGGGCGGAGTTGTGTGTACCGGATGTTGGTAAGTTGAGACGCGAATGCGGAGCTGAGGTGCACAACTCGAGATACTCTATTCACCCGGTGCTACTAAAATATACCGTGACTTGCGGGATGCGGTAGAATGGCATGAAAAGAGGGATATCGCGAATTTATAGCACGGTGTCCAAACTGCCAACAAGTCAAGGTAGAACACCAGAGACCCGGAGGAATGACTCAAGATTTAGTATACCCACTTGGAAGTTGGAAGAAGTAAATATGGACTTCATTATAGGTGCACCCGAACTCTGCTTGAGAAGCTGACTCAATACAGGTGGTTGTAGATCGGATGACTAAGTCAGCTCACTTCCTCCCAGTAAAGACCATAGACTCAGCTGAGGACTGCAAAAATTTACATCCGAGAGTTAGTCGGACACCATGGGGTGCCCTTGGCAATCATTTCAAACGAGGGGAACACGAGTTCACCTCACACTTTGGAAGTCCTTTCGGAAGGGACTAGGCACTCGGAGTCAAACTCAGCACTTCTTTTCATCTGCAGACCTATGAGCAAGGCGAGAAGACTATTCAGACCCTGGAAGATTGCTAAGAGCATGCGTGATCGATTTAAGAGGTTATTGGGATGACCATTTGCCTCTTATCGAGGATTTCGTACAACAACAACTACCATTCCATCATCCAGATGGCCTATTTGAATCATTGTATGGTATAAAGTGTAGATCTCCTATAGGGTCGTTTGAAGTTGGAAAAGCTACCTTGGTAGGCCAAACTTGGTTCATGAGGCGATGCAAAAACTTCAAACTCATTCAAGAAAGATTGAAAATAGCTCAGAGCCGTGGAAGCATGTCGTGTGCGGAGAAGAGAGAGTTGGAGCTTGCGGTGTGGCCCATGGTTTATACCTAAAAATTTCTCCCATGAAATGGTGGATGAGAGTTTGGAGAGAAGGAAGCTCGGTCCGAGTATGTGGGACCTTATAGGGTTGAGAAGTATTGGCAATGTTCCTATGAGCTAGAGTTACCTTCAGAACTAGCAGCTGTACATCGATTTCCATGTCACTTCTGAAGAAGTGCATCGGAGATCCAACCTCGGTCGTGCCATTGGACAGCCCGGTGTGGGAATAAAGGATAGTCTCTCATATGAGGAGGTACTAGTCCAGATCCTTGGCCGTCAGGTTCATAAGCTAAGAAACAAGGAGAAAGCTTCAGTCAAGGTTTTGAAAAAATCAGCAGGTTGAAGGAGCTATGTGGGAAGACCGAAGTAGATATGATGGCCAAATACCGCATTTGTTCTCTCTGGCTCTAGCACGGTTTAAGATATTAGTTTTGACCCTAGAACTCAATTTTGTTTTCATGACTCAGTTCAGGTGTTCCAGTCTTTTTATGTTTTTGAATGTATGTATGAAAAAGAGGTTATTCAGTTATGTCTATTTTGAAACAGGTAGCTATTCCGTCGGTTTTGGAGTTAATGAATAGTATACGGAACTTTGATTGTTATTCTATGCTTTCTGTGTGTTTTTATAATATTCAGGACGAATGTTTCCAAGGGAATATTGTAATGCCCCGAAAACTCAAAAAAAATATCGGGACTTCGATTAAGAATCTGAAAACTGCAGAAATGTTGCAGGACGGCCCACCTAATGAGTCGTTGGGTAAACTCACGACTCGTTAGGTGAGCCCGTGAGGAGGAGTAGATAATGTAAAGGAGGGAGGTAGTGTACCTAGCGAGGGACTTCTTTTGATGCGTGGTCACTGACCACGACCCTTTAGGTCACTCATGATCAAACTTGAGTTGAAAGAAATATTGTGTTTTTCTAGTGTTCTTGACGAATGAGGCAACGGTCGTGGTCCCAGTAACATTCGTTATATTCCCGTTATCGGCCCCTAGTTAATTTTTGCTTGATGTACTGGTGGCGTGACCCTGAGTCATGGTCAGTCTACGACCCATTAGGTCACCTAGCCGGTTTTCCCAATGATTTTGTAAGGGCTATTTATTAATTTCTACCCTCCCAAGCTTTAAACTACGTCGTTTTAGCATTAATTTCACACATTTTAGTGGAGGTAAGGGGTTCTCTTCCTCATTCCCCACTCAAACCCTCTAGAAATAGAATGTAGAGTTCTCTCTTAGAGTATTTGAGCAAGAGCTAGAATATCTTTCCTCTTTGATTCTCAAGCGATTTCTCTAGGTTTCTTCGTCAGGTATCATGGGAAATTCAATAAAATTATCCTTCCCTTGGCCATACTAAATTTCCTCCCATATTTTCTACTCAGTTTTGCTGATTTTGAATAGCGAGAGAATTACATATGGTTTTGTTAATTTCAATTGGGTTATTATCCATGTTTATTATTCATATGATTTCCATCTATTTGTAGATATATTGTTGTTGTTCTGGCCAAGATGATTTACAACCCTAAATTTTTGAGTATGGATTATTGCGTATTAAATTTAATCTATTTTTGCCTTGATATATTGTGGGCTTATTTTCTAGAAATTTCTGTTGTAAATATTTGTTGAAGTATTATTCCACTGTGGGCGTTTAGCCACCTTTAGATAGAGATTCTGTAATTCTTGAAACTTAGCTATATTGTGAAATTGTCAGGTATTTGTCGAACTGAATGAGCTCTCTATTATACATAATGTCTAGTCAGTTAGCACTCAAAAACTTTCTCTTTTAGAACTATTCGAAAGTGTCAACTAATAAGTTTGACTTGATCTTCTTCCGAGTATCGGTGGTGCCTCTCGGTTATAAAAATCAGACTCGAATTATAATGGCCCAGTGCATTAGGCGATCATGACATTCTAATTATGTAGCTCAGACCAGCCCCAGGACCCCAGTTAAGTTGCACAAATTATTCTTAGGCAGATGCAGCCTTCGCTTGACTATGACATCTAGGAGCAATTTGACATTTGGTCCGATAAGACTCTCAAGGTACTTTTAGTTATATGTCCCACGACTAGTCTTGGACCCTAGTAGATCAATTTAGGTATTCCAGGTAGGGTATGACTTGGCACCGAGCGGACAGGTTCCGAGCGCACCCCGAGTCTCCGAACTACGTGCCGAGGCGTAGGATTACGAATACAAATTATTGGCACAGATTTGGCCCCATACTTTGTGATCACCGGTTATGCCTTTATACTGGCAAGGCTATATTGGAGTCCCTACCGATAGAATTGTATACATCGGACTCCACGTATAGCTCACATGGTTATATGTCGTTCTGAGACTCTCCCACTAGTAAGCACAATTTCACAATAAGAATCTCAATCCAATTTCGAATCTTCAGTTTAGTTCGGTTCGGTGCGGTATATCGAGATCTAGTATTACAGATTTAGGGCATGTCTTTGGCCACTAGACAAGTCATTTGACCATCTCAGATACATTAGATTATTTCAATTCAGATAATTAATTGGTCATTGAATGTCTTTCGGTTAGTCATTTACATTTATTATTATATTCCTCTCACATACTCAACACATTCAAAATCTTTGCGCATATTTTTATATTGTATCATTTTATGATACAGCTGCAGGATTCCTAGACTCGGCACCGTTAGTCGTCGCAATTCAGATCCTCTTCCACTGCAGCTGAAGTGTGAGTCCTCATCATTCGAGGACCTTGTTTTATTTTCTTTCGGTTGAGTTATTGTTTTAGTTAGACTTAGAGTTAGGCGAGGCTTGTCCCAGCAACTCCTCGGTAGATAGCTTTCAGATCAGACTTGATTTTAGAATTATTTTTGTTATATTTTAAATTCTCTATTTTCTATCTTTACATTTTCTTAAAATGCTTTGATGTGATTATTTTAAGTTCCGTTGTGCATGATTACTCGAGAATATAGTAGATGATAATTGAGGTAGACTTTGGGTCATGTGTGGCTTCAAGTACCGTGTGTCGTCAGGGTGTTGGCTCCGGGGCGTGACGGCCTCCAGACCCAGGATTGACACTAGTCATGCCTTTATACCTGACAGAGTATGTGGGTCCCTACACGATGGAGCGTATACATCAAACACCACGTTTAGCTTATGTGGTTACATGTCGGTTATAGTTCCTCCTACAGTAGCAACACAATATTTCTTGTTAGTACATCTCAGTCTCAGTTTTAGCTCAGTTCAATTATTCATATTTCGGGACCATCTATGACCAGCAGTTAGTGCACATGTTTATATTATGTTATCACGGTTATATCCACGGAACTCCTCCAATTTATAGTTGGTCATTTCATGTCATCTCAACTTAGTTATGTATTCTTATTGTTTTACCCATCTCGCATACATAGTACATTCAAATTACTAATACAAATTTTCAATGTTGTGTCGTATTATGATACGGTACAGGTTCTTAGTACGGCTTAACTCAATAGTTTCTCGTGGGCGATTTCAGCAGCTCTATATTGGTGAGTCCTCATTATTCGAGGATGAGGTTTTAGTTTCTTTCAGTTCCTATTTTCGGACTTTAGAGTTAGCTAGGGGCTTGTCCCAGCTTAACTCACTTGATTAATAGTTAGCTTTCATACATAGTAGTGTTCATTTGGTTTGCTCTATTTGTACAAGTTTTCTCAATATTTTGTATCAAATGTTCATTATTTCAAAAATTAGATATTTTGATTATTTTTTAGACTTACGCTATATTTATTTAGTTTATCAATTGTGATATTAAGCCATGGTTAGCTTGGAGTCACAGTGACTCCAAATATCATCGTCAGTAGACTCGAATTAGTGAAAAAACTTAGTATAAGAGCCTTAGGTTTAGAGTATCCTTGGATGTTTGAAAGCCTGCGTCGAGTAGAGTCCCTTTTATGGGTGTGAAGCGCGCTCCCACTTATGAGAGGAGGCTACAAGGTGTTTTTAGAAAATTTCCTTTTGTTCATACTCCTTATCCTGCATGGCTCAATCCTAAATGTCCTCCTAACTTATACTATATCCATTTGATGATAACATGCCGTCAAGAAGTGGAAATGGGAGAGGAAGTAAGAATGCGAATCAGCCTACCCCACCAGCTCCAGCAGCCTCAGGACGATCAAGAATTGTCCTGCAAAATTTAGAGTGGCAATCCAACTATTGGCTCAGGCTGTGACCAATCAAGGAACCAGCGGTGGTCGCATTAGCGTGAGCGGTTCTATAGGCTTCTGAGGTGTCGCGACCCGAGCATAGGTCCGGATTGAGACATGAGAAAAAAAACCCCGAGAGGCTCAAGTCGATCCATAGCATCATGAATATGATATCTAAAACTCAACGTACTAATGCGGAAGTCTAACATATATAATAGTGAAGTACGAAAATATAATAACATTTGAATACACAACACAATCTTGAAAGGCGAATACACTATATGCGATAAGCCTTTGCATACTTACAGTTGATGGACAGGCCAGCCATTTCATAAAGGCGAAACAAATGCTACCAACATAAGCTAATAAAAGGGTCCTCGAAGAGTGCGGACTCACCAACTGTGGCTGGGGGCAGGCTGCGAGGGCAAGCTAACGATGAGACTAAACCTGAATCTTCGGAATGCAACATAGAGTATGCAGTGATCTACTTGGAATGTACTGAATATGAAAGGTAAGAAAAACAGACAGTTAAAAATACATAAAAGTTCATAAGAAGAGTAGGACGGTATGATCATAAAGTAAAAATCATAATAATGTAAACATAAGGGTCAAGGTTTCAAACCGTAATCAATCGCAATGTAGTTATAGGGGCAATGGGAGGAATACTCTTAACGACACCATCATGATAGAGCCTTACATGATGCCCCACTATTTCGCCCAAATTGTCAAGACCGTCCCCGACTTGCCAGGCAGAGGACGTGCATGCGTGGTGATATCACAGGGATCCAATAATAAATATATACATATACCTATAGTGGCACGTAGTTCTAAGACTACGGGGTTTTTTTTTTAAATCTCTGGTCTACTCGGTGCTAAACACTACTCCCAAAAACATGCACGTGAGGGCTCATATCATAATAGTAAAAATCATTCATGAAATTCATGGCCAAAAAAATACTAACATGATGGATCCCACTTGAAATACATGATTAGCCATGAATAAGGGCCGTGAATCGGCCAAAAGTCATAAATTAATAAATCAAAATCATTAATCATTAAAACAAAACAAAAATGAAGAATTTCATAACTTAATTGAACAATTGAATTTTAAAAAAACTTAAAAATATTTTTAAATCATAAATTTTAGACTTGGTAAGATCAAAATCATAATAGAGTCATAACTTGACTTTTCATGAAGATTGTATAATTGGACATAATTTAATTAGAAGTTGAAATTATAAATTACTAATCAAAATAATTATAAAATCTTCCCAAAAGTCTAAAACGTACTTTGATACATGAAGGGAATTGACCCATAGATAGATCATAGAGAATTTCACTAGAATTAAAATAAACCCCATAAGATCATGAAATTTGAGTCTAGGTGAAATTCATAGGGTGAGAAAAATTTAGGGCATGAGAATGAAAGGAACTTCCATTCATAACCTCGCATACCTGGATTGAAGAGTACAAGAAGATTTGAAGAGGTTGAAGAACTCTAGCTCCTTTCTTGAGAGAAAATCCAACTATTGATCTTTTGGAGAGGGTGAGGAATTAGGGCGGTTAATCCTTTTAATCTAACCTTAAGGAAGCCCAAAACGACATCATTTAGAGTTAGAAGCATCTGAGTTTAACAAAATACCCCAAACTACCAAAAAAAGACCTAAAACTGGCAGTTCCAACGACCAACAGGACGGGTCATTGGTTGTTAGGACAACCCATTCGAGGTTCGTTGTTCGCTATTCTTCCTTCACTAAAGCTTGCTCATAACGTTTTACTCCGAACTCCGATGATGCAAGGTGAGATGTGCTGGGAAGAACATTCCAAGGGATTCAATTTGAGGTGTTGAATCACCCAAATACATTTTGTAAAATGGGAGCTATGGTCTTTTGAATTTGGCCCTTGTAAGAACCTATATGAACACTCAATTGGTAAGGGGCTCTCAGCAACTTTGTGCTAGAGGTTCTTTATGATCTTAATTTGCATGTAATGCACTCATATACTTAGAAATTGATTTTAACACCTTATTTCCATAAATTAATTGGGCTGGGGGTCTATCCGTATACCTAGAATGGTTCCAAACTTAGCCCAAGATTTTAACAAACTAAACGAGAACCAACGATCCATCCAACAACCATGGTATCATGAGGAACAATGGGAGGACTCGTCTTAACCAAAACACCATCATGATAGAGCCTTACATAATGCCCCACTATTTCGCCCAAGTGGTGAGGACGGCCCGACTTGCCCGGGCGAGGCGTGCATGCGTGGTGATATGCGAGGATCAATAATAAATATATACATATACCTATAGTAGCTGCGTAGTTCTAAGACTACAGTTTCAGCAGGAGATATTATGATTAAGCACACCTCCCAAAAAACATGCACGTGAGGGCTCATATCATAATAGTAAAAATCATTCATGAAATTCATGGCCAAAAATACTAACATGATGGGTCCACTTGGTAGCGATTAGCCATGAACTAAGGAGCTCGTGAATCCGCCAAAGCCATAAATCTATAAATCATGAAAATCATGCATACTTGTAAAACATTCTTACTTGATATTCATAAATCCATGATGAGTACTTGATGAGAAATTATAACACGAATCATAAATCATAATTTTAGACTTGGTAAGATCAAAATCATAATAAAGTTATAACTTGACTTTTCATTAAATATTGCATAGTGGGCATAATTTAATTAGAAGTTGAAACTATAATTAATATTAAAATAATTATAAAACCTGCCCAAAGATCATAAAACATACTTTGATACATGAAGGGAATTGAACCATAGAAAGATCATAGAGAATTTCATAAATTGGAATAGAAACCCCATAAGATCAGGAAATTTGAGTCTAGATTGAAATCCATAGAATTGAGAAGAGTCCAAGGCATGAAATGAAAAGGAACTCCCATTCTGGCCTCACACTTGAGTTGATGATCATGACTTTCCTTGAAGAGTCTAGAAGATTTGAGGTTGAAGAAGAACCTAGCTCCTTTTTGAGAGAAAATCCAACTATTGATCTTTTCGAGAGGTGAGATTTAGGCTGGTTAATCTATTTAATCTGATTTTAAGGAAGCCCAAAAAATGATTTCATTTAGGAGTTAGAAGCATAAGTGTTACACCCAAAGTTTCTAGCATGTAGTTGGCCTATTCGCATGTTGGTGGGAAGTTGTAGAACGCCATACGTGCGAGAAAGGAACCGGGGAAAGGCCGAACGAGTGCCAAGTTGGAATTTTGCAAGAGGAGGCGAGCAGGTGCTGCCCCCGGGAAGGGTAAAGTGGCACGGAGCTGGGACCTCCGAGTTAGCCAACGTGGCACGAAGCCGAAACGGCGCGTTGGCCAACGTGCCACATTGCTATGTATTTTGCTGCAAGTATATAGGCCTCACCCGTGGTACATGTCATTTCCTCATATAGATCGACCGGAAATAGAGGGAGGACAGAAGGGAATATATAATTTTCGTCCAATAACGCCGTCAAGCATATACCGTCCAAATTCAAATTAACTTCCAGATATTGAAGTATAAGCTGCGGGGAGCATTTCTACGGAGTTAGTTTCATGAAGTGCGGAGAATCGTCGTTCCTTGAGCCAAAGTTGTTGGAATTGCGCCAAACTAGTGTTAATAAAATTTGAGCTTAAAGTAGTATTTCTCCTTCTAGATCCTGGAGAAATTACGAGTTTTTGATCGTTCTTCGATAAGCTGAAGAATAGTACGATTATATATATATATATATATATATATAAAGTTATAGTTTTCTTTGAATTTATGTGAAGATAACTCTATTCCTCCATTAATGTGATTACAGTTGGGAAAATAGCTGGATACTAGGCCGAACCTCATCGATTGTCGGTAAATGGCAACGAGTATGTAGGCTTAACTCTCGGCAAGTATCCTAGTACGTGCAATGTTACAGTGGTGTTTTCTCGAATAAATAACAATATCCGAATCTTTGTAAGTTTCTACCATTAGGTATATTTGTAGTGGTTATTTATTGATATCGTGTATAAATATCGAATATGTGGCGATTATTGCTATGATTCTGATTACATAGATTCTAGTTATTGTTAGAACTCATATACAGATCGTACTGCAGGACCCCTTATTAAAAGGGAGCAGGTAAAGGGGAGCAGGTTAAATGTGATTCACGTATGACGCTATAGAAACTCTTTTATTCTCAGCTTTTTGGGATGGTAGACTTATATGTTTGTTTCCAGACCTGGACTTCAGAGGCTCGTAAGAGTTAGTAGCCTGAATCAGTTGGTTAAATAGTATGGGTGCAGTTAGGCGGTCTAACGACCAGTTGGTGCTTGTATTAGCAGGAGAGCATCCTTAAAGGTCATTAACGTTATCGCACGTTCAAAAACCAGAAATAGAGACAGAATAGGTATATTCTTGAGTTAGCGACACCAGGATTCTCCAGTGTATTGAGTGATCGTACGTCGTCCCTTTAGCCTTATTAGTGATTGTCAGTCTTAGTCGATCTACCAGTTATCATGTAGGACGCCAGCAAGCTAGCCCAGCCGTCCGAGTCAGATAAACCCATGGGTACCCCAAGGAGGGGTCCACATTAGTAGTCAGTGGCGGGCCAGCACCCTAGCCGGTTCTTGTAAGGTATTCAGGTACAGAGTGCAAGCAGAAGGCCAGTCTATATAGAATTGCCTATAAGATTTAGAATTGCCCAGAACAACAATATAGATCCGAGTGGATTCAGAAAAGGCCTAAGGAGTCAGTAGTACTCTGCTAGTACAGTGTTAACCACAAGTTAAGGAGATCGGTGAGCTCCATATGGAGAACCAGGGACCGATCGCCTAGAAGCAAGTTCGACCAAGCCCAGCTCTATAGTTGTTTAATTAGAAGAATAAAGTAGTTAGCCGTCTGTAACTCCTCAGTTATGCATGAGATACAGATGTCCGAGTAAGACATTCAGAGTATTGTTAGACCACTTCAGCCCTCACTCTATTCAGCCTAGATTATTAGAGATCATGATCACTATCAGGATACTCTGATCCAATACATGCACATGGTGTGCCTGCAGACAGCCATACAGATTATCCCAGAAATGAGTAACATTAGCACGAGGCCCGAAAGTCTAGATACGCTCTCGCTATACAGATAGATTTATTTGTCAGTTTCTCCAGTATAGTAATTCAGTATGACCCTCAGTAAAACGTGTCAGGAATATGTGATTGTGTGCAGTTATTGTTATCAGTTGAGACCTGTATTTGCATTGTTTCGGCTGGATTACCTGTACAACTTCCGTGACCGCCCCAGGGTTAATGGTTGTATCTACTCGTCCGCCAGAGGGCGAGGATACGTCGCTCTACGGAGCGGCATGCTGTCCGCCAAGGACGAAGATGGGGAGCCAGCTCCTCATATTTTGTCGTGGTTGGCCTTTATACACCCCCGTCGGGTGCTTGCTCCCGGGGTGTTGATTTCAGGAGTCCTTTGGACTCAGGTACAACTATAGTCAGGGGCCCAGCGGGCCCAAGCAGCATACCTAGGGGACCGACCGGATGCTTATAGCTACTAGGTGATAGGGTATGACCTGGATAGGGGTAAATAGATTGAAGTGTACTCACTAGGGCTAATGGGGGCCCGTATGGGTTATGTGTTGATTGCACCTTCCGGCTTATGGGGGCCAGGTAAGATTCATGTTATGTTGCTTTAGTTACTGATAGTCAGACAGTAAGACGTTCTGTTTGTCAGGTATGACCCCTACCCTTCGT
>JACEIK010013053.1:4028-25591 GCA_018107945.1 Datura stramonium | reverse complement strand
GCGCGCTTCACAACCATGAAAAAGAATCTACTTACATGGCTTTCAGAAACCCTAGGACACTTCAAACCTATTGCTCTGATACCAAATTTGTCGACCTGAATGTAGGCCTGGATTCGTAACATGGAAAAAGGAACCCTAAGAGGCCCCAAGTCGACCCATGGCATAAGCATACACCTAACTTCCTTCACATTAAGCGATAGACTGATCATAATACATAGCGGAAATGTAAACGCAACATTGCATATCATAACATTCAGAAATACGAAACATATACATAAGCTGAGTACTACATACAGTCTGAAAGCCTCTATCATGTAGGATGGGTTGATGGGACAACATCACCAACTAACCCGTCCAAACTGAAACAAAACATAATATGTAGTCATATGGCCTTTGAAACATTAGGATTCACCAACAAGCTAATAGAAAACTATGGAAAGAACTAAGGATGGAGATGAGCTTGAGAGTCAGGTCCTGTATCATGAGACGATACAACATAGAAAGTATGCGGTAAGTACGTGGAATGTACTGCAAGGTAAGTAAAACATACATTTAAAATATGTAAAGAACTCATAAAATGTCATAAGAGTAGGACATCATGCTCATATCATAAATATCATAACATAACATAACATAAGGCTCAAGGTTTCCGAAACATTCATAATATATTCGTAATCATCATCATGAGATAAATGTTGTTTTGTACATCTCGTGAGCCAATATACATAGTCATAAACATGCATAAATCATGAGGAATAGTGGGAGATTCTCATAACCGACATACCCCATATAAGCACACATGGAGCCCGAATTGTAATCCTAGTCGGGAGGGTGTTCGTACCTTGCCAAGGGTAGAACCATGAAAGTTTTATCACCATTAAAAGGGCCATTTGGGCTAGGAAAAGTTTCAAAGGAGGTCCCAACATACCTATGGTGGCACGTAGTTTATGAGATTCGGTGCAGAACCTATGCCCCGAACCTACTCGGTGTTAAATACTACTCCCAAAATATATATAGTGCTCATAGTATAATATACATGAATTTATGGTCTAGTTAAATCACGATACTCATAAACATACTTGTACATTCGTGGACAAGCCATGACATAAGGCCCGTGAGTCTGCCAAAACATAATTCATAATCATAGGGTTCATGCATACTTGTACTTCATAGATATAGCTTGTAAATCATCAAAATCATTATGGGTGTTTGATTATATCCATATTTCAAGTCATAAATCATGATGGGTTTGTAAATACCAACCATTGAAGTAAATATCATAACCCAATTCATCATAAATTATACATAATTGCGCTAAATTTGGTAGAAATCAAACTCAATAATTTTACAATCAAAATAGTTGTAAAATATGATCAAAATCTACAAAATAAGATGTAAATCACAAATCGTGATAGCCCATTAGTAAATCATTAGATTTTCACAAAAAATTAATTAAAACCCCATGAGATTTTTGATAGATTTCCATGAGTTAATAGTGAATGGGCATGGGTGTGAATGGAAACACCCATTCGTACCCCTAAATACCTGGGTAAGATTAGATTCCAAGGTTCCTTGAATGTCACAGGGAGAATTTATGAAGGAGATCTTGAGGAATAGCTTGATCGCTCTTAATTTCTTCCTAACTTGCATGCATGGAAATGACTATGAAAGGGGGACTTAACCTATCTTAACATGCCTAGAAATATGCCTAACATAAACCGACATATTTTAGGGCCCTAGCGCATAGGAAGGTCGAAAATACCCTTAATAAAATCACCTTGAAAACTTACACTGGTTGATCACACGGGCGTACCAACAAGTTGTTGGATGCTATCATGACTCGTGGTACGGTCCGTTGTCTTAACTGCTCAAAATTAACTTCGGATACTAGCCATGACTCAATAGGATGAGTCGTGGTTTCTAACGGGTCGTTAGGTCGACTGTTGGCAGTTCCTTTATAATCCTGAATTTCCCTCACAATGAGCCTCACCACGACTCATGGTTGCTTCCAATGAGTTGTGGTATCCATCCATCAAGTCAAACGAAAACTCAAAAATCCAACAAATGAATGCTAACACGACTCATGGTTCCCAACCCACGAGTCATTACACTCTCTGTCCTGCAATAATTCCCTAGCTTTCAACCTACTTAAAAATTTTGATCCCGGGACTAATCTTAGAAACTTATGGGGTATTACAATACCATGCCAGCCGTACATCGATTCATCATGTGGAATCTTCTGGAGTATGTGGAAACTTATGTTGCAACAACTTATAAGAGGATATGGACATAGAATGCATTCAGGCTTTTGCGCAAAACTTCAAAGGGATTAGGCGGGGCCAACATGAGGTAGAAAGAGCAAATCAGGGGCAACACTGAAGGGCTAGGCCCAATGATATGCAGATAGAATTTCATGGAAGACTTAGGATGTGAATATCAGGTAGACCACGAAGAAGTTCCCCTCAGCAGTAGTAGTAAATTGGTAGATCAGATTGTCGTGGAAAGTCAGGTCCCAGCGACAGCTCGCGAGCATCAGGTTCCCAAGTAGTAGAGGGGATCAGATCAAAACTTGCCCGCTATTCCATGTTGTACCATTTGTAGTCTACGACATTTTGGGAGGTGTAGATATGACACTACTTCTTGTTATACTTGTGGGCAAGAGGGCCGTATGATGAGGTATTCTCTGACCAGAGTTCAGGGTGACCAGGACCAGCAGAATAGGTCCACAGCAGGATCACATGTTCCAGAACATTTGGCAAGGCGTAGAACCTCAGCCCAAGCCAGCAGAGGCAGAGGTATAACAGGGGCATCCAGTTCTGGCAGTGGTCTGGATCGTACTTACGCCTTACCAGGACGACAGGAGTCAGAGTCATCACCTAATGTTGTGACAGGTATGCTGGATGTTTGTTTTCACCTGATTTATGTTTAATTTATCCAGGATCTACTTTGTATTATGTTACTCCGTTAGGTTCTAACCTGATTTATGGTTTAATTGATCCAGGATCTACTTTGTCTTATGTTACTCCGTTAGTGACATAGAGGTTTGGTATAACACCAGAATTTCTTCAGCGACCATTCTTGATGTCTACACCTATTAGTGACTCTATTATTGCTAAGAGAATTTACCGGCGTTGTACAATAAAGATTGTTGGTTGTCAGACCTTAACTGATTTAGTGGAGCTGGAAATAATTGATTTTGATGTAATTATGGGTATGGATTGGTTAGCGCCATTTGATGACAATTTGGAATGTTGAAACAAGAAAATTCAATTTCACTTTCCATGGAAGGTAGTGCGAGAATGAAAATGCAATGCAGCTACCCCAAAAGGTAGGTTCATATCCTATCATCAAGCGAGGAAGTTGATAGCGAAGCGCTGTATCTGCCATATTGTTAAGGTTCAGGATATGAAAGCAGAATCTCCAACTCTTTAGTCCATTACTATGGTTAGTGAGTTTCCCGATGTGTTTCCAGGCGAGCTTCCTGGTTTTCCCCAAAGCGTGAGATAGATTTCTCTATTGACCTACCACCAGACACACAACCTATATCCATCCCTCCATACCAAATGGCTCCTACAGAGTTGATGGAATTGAAAGAACAATTGAAAGATTTTCTAGATATGAGCTTTATTAGGCCGAGTGCCTCACCATGGGGTGTGCCAATTCTGTTTGTGAGGAAGAATGATGGCTCCCTATGAATGTGTATAGATTATCGACAGTTGTATAAAGTTACTATTAAGTATAAATATCCACTTCCAAGGATAGATGACTTGTTTTACTAGTTGCAGGGGGCAAAATATTTCTCCAAGATCGACATGAGGTCATGATATCATCAAGTACGGGTGTGGGAGAAAGATATCCTAAAGACAGCCTTTAGGACCAGGTATAGTCATTTTAAATTCTTGGTCATGTCCTTCGGATTGACGAATGCCCTAGTAGTGTTTATGGATCTGATGAACAACATCTAAAGGCCGTATTTAGATCTGTTTATGATAGTATTTATTGATGATATTCTGGTATATTCCCGCTTTGAAGCTGAACACAGAGAGCATTTGCGAACAGTACTCTAAATCCTCAGAGACCGCCAGTTATATGCGAAGTTCTTGAAATGTGAGTTCTGGTTGAATTCTATAGCTTTCTTATGCCATATTGTGTTGGATGCAGGTATCCACATTGACTCACAGAAAATATAGGCAGTAAAGACCTGGCCTAGATGCACCACTCCAATCAAGGTTCGCAGTTTTCTAGGGTTAGTCGGGTATTATAGAAGGTTTGTGGAAGGATTCTCTACCTTATCAGCGTCGTTGATCAGATTAACTCATAAGGCAGCTAAATTTCACTAGACCGAGACTTGTGAGCAGGGTTTCCAGGAGATGAAAAATAGATTGACATCTGCACCAATACTGCATAGGTTTCTCTGAACCAGAGCTGCGAGAGGCTTGCGTCTCGCGGATGGGCACCTACAAAATGCTGGTGTCGTGCCAGTGATCTCCGTGCTAAAAAAAGGTAAAATTGTCCAGGTCTAGCACAAGGATATTTTTGGATGCTTCTCAATGAAAAAATAGGATTCTATGCATAATAAAGAGGAGCATACTATCCCTAATTTGTACATATCTCAATATTAGGAAAGAAAACTTTTTGAATATCAATTTTTGTAGAGAGGAAAACATAGAGAGAAGTGAGAGCTTGTCTTCTTCATCTTCATATTGTAAAGGTAAGAACCCACCATTGAAGCATACTTTGAAGCTTAAATTTACTACTCAATGATGAATGTTAATGAATATTTTTTTGATATAATCTTCTTATCCCCATTCATGAGTAGCTAATTTATTGCTAGGGGTGTGTGCTTGAAAGGGGTTTAAAATGGATTGGGTGTTGTTTCTTTAGTCTTAGAATTACTTATTATGCATGAATCTAATGCTTTCTCTATGTTTTAATTGAAATATCTATAGTTGCAAACATAAATTGTGTTTACTTATCTTGCTTTTGCTTGAGAAAGGGAAGTAGGATATGGGTGAGAAAGCATTAGGGGGAATTGAGTTTTGAAGGTGTGGGGTTGGGCTAGAGATAGACAAAACCCATTTTCATAACTCATTCAAGAGTTAAGGCTAGAAATAGCTTAACTCTTCTCCAAGTCAATATGGATAATTTGTTATGTGATCTTGCGGTTCGAAAGAACCCAAGTATCGGATACAACCTTATCCATGGCTATTCATATTTTTAGTTGGTTCTTGAGAATTAGAAATTTACCCAAACAATATCGACACCCCGTCAATAGCACATCCCCAGTACTTTCTTAAATTGTTTCTTGAATTAACATTGCCCTATTTTTTAGTGCTTTTAGAATCATATAGCAGCCTTATTTTTCCCAAAATATTTCTTTTATAAATTATGATGTAGTGATGCTAGTTAGTTTGGATTGATTTACAGCTTTATAAGTAATCACTCGTCATTCCCTAACGATTCGACCCCGACTGTCACGGGCTTGTCTTTTCAAAGGTCGTGGGACAGCTAAGATGGCTAAACGTCCACCCAAGCTTCAGTCCACTTGTTGCTTACGAGGCACAAAATGTGCTAAGGATTGGATGGCAATTAAAGAAGGCAAGAAGTAAAGTAAGGAATACAAGTGATTTGAGGATAAGAGCCCTTTTAACTTCATTAAGTATTGAGAAATTTGAAAATGTGAAGATGGTTACAAAGCCTTCCCCTTGAGGCCTATTTATAGTACATACAAGTCACTACACTACGTGCCATGTGGCTATGCCAATGTGGCTGTGGCAGGCAAGCTGTAGCAGGAAGGCATACTTTCTGTGGCAGGTAAGTTAGGCATGCTGGCTGTGGCAGGCAGTGTCAGGCATGTTGTGTCAGGAATGCAGGCAGGCAGTGTCAGGCGGCTGTGGCAGGCAGGGTCAGGCATGTGGTGTCAGGCGTGTCAGGCATGCGTTTTGGGCTGTTCCAAGGTGTTGTATTGCCTTGCCTTTGGCTCCTGACATGGGCAGCTTATCGGTCTGAATACTCGGGCTTGGCTCGTCCATTAACTGGGAAAAATGCGGAAAATTTAATGGATTTGTTGGCGGGGTGGTACACTCTCCCCCACCTGATTTGGCGACAACCACGGCGCCACACGTCTGTAAGTACTTGTGGACCTCATCCTTAAATTGCCACAAGTCTTTGAATTTTTCCCATGACGCCTCTTCCGGTGATTGCCCCTTCCACTGCACAAGAAATTGGGCGCTTGAGTTGCCCCAGCCTTTGCCCTGAATTAGCTGGTGGTCAAGAATGGCCTCAATCTATTTCTCTGTGGCTGCCGGAGTGATAAAAATCTATCGACGACCCGTCTGGCCCCGTTCCACGTCTTCCGTATCTTATGATAGAGCTTTAGCTGACTGGCATGGAAATTTGGGTATATTTTTAAGTGCTGCGACATGTTTAGTTTGTAAGAAATCTTGCCCACCTTGGCAAAAATCTCAAAAAGACCCTCATAGCGTCTAATAAGATTTTGGTTGACGCCGCACAGGGACTTAAACTGCCGCGGGTTAAGCTTTACCATCACCTTGTCCCCAATCTGATAGTGCACTGGCCGACGTTTTCCATCAGCGAACTTTTTTATTTTGTGGGATGCCTTGTCCAAGTAGGAGCTTGCCATATCCACCTGCTCTTCCAACGCCTTGGCCAAGTGATAAGCGCCGGGATTCCTCAGTCCGGCGTCGACAGGCAAGGACTGTGGGGTATCGACAGGCAAGGACTGTGGGGTATCGACAGGCAAGGACTGTGGGGTATTAGGTTGCTGCCCTGTTGCCAGTTCGAAGGGACTTTTACCTGTTGCTTCACTTCTCTGACTGTTGTATGAGAACTGGGCTGTATCAAGCAGCTTTGCCCAATCTGTTTGGTTGGCACTGACAAAGTGCCTCAGATAGCACTCGAGAAGGCAGTTGGCCCACTCCATCTGGCCGTCAATTTGCGGGTGAAAACTGGTGGAGAAGTGCAATTCGGACCCCAATAATTTGAACAATTCTTTCCAGAAGGCTCCCATGAATCGGGGGTCCCGGTCGCTGATGATGTGTCTCGACACTCCCCAATACTTGATTACATCGAACAAGAATAGCCTCGCTGCCTCCCGGGCTTTGCAACTAGCTGTGGCCGCCGTGAAGGTAGCGTACTTGGAGAATCTATCCACCACAACCATTATGGTGCCAAACCCCTCGGAATTTGGAAAGCATGTGATGAAGTCCATGGTGACGCTGTCCCATGGTCGTTCGGCTACAGGAAGTGGCTCTAGTAAGCCACCAGGCACCTTGCTTTATGTCTTTTCTTGCTGGCACACGTGGCAGGTGCGGACATAACTTTCAACGTCGTCCCGCATGTGTGGCTAGTAGTAGGTTGCCACAAGCAGTGCCAAGGTTCTCTTCTGTCTCGGATGTCCTGCCCAGGCAGTATCATGTTCTTCCTTGATTAGGAGGCGCCTTAGATTTTCCCACTTCGGCACATAGACCCGCCTAACGGTAGTATACAGCAGGCCATCTTCTTCCCAAAAATTCTTCGTTTTGCCTTGACTGGCCAAGGCAAGGAGCTGCTTTGCACCTGTGTCGCGTTGCATTCCCTCCTTAATTGTGTCCAAAATGCTGTTGTTGCTTGTGCTAACAAGGGGCGCTAGGACCGTCTTCCGGCTTAACGCATCTGCAACAACATTTTTTTGGCCAGGCTTATACTCCAAAGTGAAGTCAAACTCAGCTAGAAAATCTTGCCAACGGGCATGCTTGGGTGTCAACTTTGGTTCGGACTAGAAATAGCTTGTGGCCACGTTGTCAGTCTTGACGGTAAAGTGGGAGCCCAACAAATAGTGGCGCCAAGTCCTTAGACAATGGACTATGGCAGTCATCTCTTTCTCATGGACGGTATACCGCTGCTCCGCTTCGTTCAACTTTCGACTCTCGAAAGCGATAGGGTGGCCCTCTTGCATTAGGACGCCACCAATGGCCAAATCTGAAGCGTCTGTATGGACCTCAAAAGCTTTGCTGAAATTGGGCAGAGTAAGAACTGGCCCTTCGTGATGGCATTCTTAAGTTCCTCGAAAGCTTCTTGGCATGAACTGCTCCAATTCCATTCTTGGCCCTTCTTCAATAAGTCAGTGAGAGGTGCAGCTATCTTTGAGTATCCTCTAATGAACCGCCGGTAATAATTGGTGAGACAAAGAAAGGATCGGAGTTTGGATACTCGGGTTGGCGCCTCCCAGTCCCTTACAACATCTACCTTTCCACGGTCCTTTCTTATTTCTCCCTACGAGATGGTGTGGCCAAGGAATTGCACGTATGGCTGAGTGAATGTACATTTGTCTCTCTTAACGTACAGTTCATTTTCCCTTAATACTTGGAAGACTTGCCGGAGGTGTTCTACATGATCCTCTAGGCTGCTGCTGTAAACCACAATGTCATCTAGGTAGATGACTACAAATCTGTCCAAGAAAGGATGGAATAGCCGGTTCATGAGGGTGCAGAATGTGGCAGGGGCATTAGTAAGACTAAATGGCATGAAAAGCCATTCGAAAGCCCCATATCGGGTGACGCATGTGGTCTTGGGCTCATCTCCCTCGGCAATGCGGACTTTATAATAGCCCTTCCTCAAGTCCATTTTTGAGAATACTTTGGCTTGCCCCAACCGATCAAATAAATCTGCTATGAAGGGTATGGGATACTTATTCTTCACTGTCACCTTGATGAGGGCCCGGTAATCGATGCATAGCCATAATGTCCATTCTTTCTTTTCTGAAATAATACCGGGGCTCCAAAAGGTGCCTCTGAGGGGTGAATATACCCTGCCTCTAGTAGTTCAGTAAGCTGCCTCCTTAGTTCTTCCAGTTCCGAGGGTGCCATGCGGTAGGGGGACATGGCGGGCGGCTTGGCTCCTGGAATAAGCTCTATTTGGTGGTCAACCTCCCGGCGGGGAGGCAGTCTCTTTGGGAGTTCCTCTGGCATGATGTCCTTGTGCTCACTTAGGACATGTTGAATGCATGTCGGGATAGGTTCTGCCTTAGGGCTTGCTGGCACCTCCAAAACAGTTGAAAGGAAGGTCGGTTCCCCTTTCTTGAATCCTTTGATTAGTTGCATGGCCGACAATTGCATGCCTTTTTGGGGCACACGAATTAGCGGTACTATACAGGAGCCTCCTTGGTCACTGATGTGTAATTGGTTGAGATATGGTGAAATGAAGGCATTGATTTCATACTAGAAGTCTAACCCGAGCACTATATCAAACACGTCCATGGGTGCTACGATGCAGTTGGTCATGCCGTGCCAAGCCCCTAGAGAAATGGGCACGTTAGGAGCAAATCCGTTTACCTGAGTGGGGAGGGCATTGACTGTTTTCAGCATTGTCACTAGAGATGAAAGTGAGCTCAAGATCCCTTGCCTTTTCCTCTGTCACGAAATTATGGGTCTCCCCAGTGTCCACCATGATGCGGACAAGCTTGCTGTTCACCCAAGCATTGATGAATAATGACTCCCGTGGCCTCACACGAGGCAGCTGGACTGATATAGCTGCAAGTGCCATGTGGCTGAACAAGGTCATATGATTAAACAGGCCCAATGCCTTGTCTTTCTCCTGGGAGGCTCCTTATTCCTTCTGTTCGCTGGTTTGGGCCGTGGCTGGCGGACATGCGTGGGCTGATTGCCTGTCGGCAGAATTCATGGCCCCAAGTCTTCCTAACTTTGGGCAGTTTCGGTACATATGAGAGGAGTCACCGCACAAATAACATCCATCTCGGTGGTTGGCTCCCTTCTTCCGCTCCTCATAGTCCTTGCGGAATTGCGATGATCGGTTGTGGTCGCCTTTGCCGTGACGACCCCGATTGGCAACAGACTTGCCTCTGTCCCTTTTTCCTCGGTCTACTTTGGCAGCAACCTGCCGTCGGGCGCCCTCCTTTACCTTGGTGCTTTCCGAGCAGAAATATGTCAAAGACTCAGCCGCCACAATGGCCTCGTCCACATCCTTCACCTGGCGCCGATGCAACTCTTGTTTGGCCCAATTTTGGAGGCCATCAAAGAAATAAAACAGAAAGTCCTCGCTGGTCAAGTTTGGAATTCGGAGGGTGAGCTTGGTGAACTCCTTCACATACTGACGGATGGTGGATGTTTGTTTGAGTTCTCTCAACTTTCGACGGGCCTCATGCACAACATTTTGTGGGTAAAACTGCCGCTTGAGCTCCTCCTTGAACTGTTCCCAGTCGGCTATGGCACATGTCCCTCGATCTATGTCAGCCTTCTTTCATCGCCACCATAGCATGGCGGTATCGGTCAGGTACATGGCCACTGTCCAGACCTTGGAAGACTCATCCTCAACGCCAACGTTCTCGGAGTAGCATTCCAGTTGCCAAATGAAGTTCTCAACATCTTGAGCACTACGTTCACCTTTGAACTCCTTGGGCTTAGGAGCGTCTATGAGGTCCTCACGCACTGTGGCTGGTCTAGCGCCTCCACCGACGCCTCTGGCTTCCTCTACTTGCTGCCTAAGGGGGTCAACTTGCCCCTGCAGTGCGGCTAGAGCCTCCATGAGCCTCTTCTCTAGGCTATTCATCCCTCCTTGTGCTCCTCTGCCTGCTCCAAGATATTTTCTTTAACTTCATGTAGCCCCTCAAGAGCCACGTTCTCAAGGGAAGAGAAGTTGCCTTCAAGAACCTATATACGTCGGTTCAAGGCCACCATGCCAGCCTCTGCATGAGTGATTCGTTCCTCAAGCTGGCTGGTGCCCGAACCTTCGGTTTCTTTATGTGTAAGCCCTTCACTGACCGGCACAACGGAGGGATCCCTACCTCGGCTCTGGTCCCTCCAGCTTGACTTGGACTTCTTTTTGGGCTCAATGCCCTGGTTGTCTCCTTGGAATGCAGCTTCTTCCTCTTCGCGGTTTGCCATGAGCGATGCTCTGATACCACTTGTCACGGGCTTGTCTTTTTAAAGGCCGTGGGACAGCTAAGATGGCTAAACGTCCACCCAATCTTCAGTCCACTTGTTGCTTACGAGGCACAAAATGTGCTAAGGATCGGATGGCAATTAAACAAGGCAAGAAGTAAAGTAAGGAAGACAAGTGATTTGAGGCAAAGAGCCCTTTTAACTTCACTAAGTATTGAGAAATATGAAAATGTGAAGATGGTTACAAAGGCTGCCCCTTGAGGCCTATTTATAGTACATACAAGTCCCTACACTACGTGTAATGTGGTTGTGCCAATGTGGCTGTGGCAGGCAGGCATGCTTGCTGTGCCAGGTAAGTCAGGCATGTTGGCTGTGGCAGGCAGTGTAAGGCATGCTGTGTCAGGCATGCAGGCAGGCAGTGTCAGGCAGGGTCAGGCATGTTGTGTCAGGCGTGTCAGGCATGCGTTATGGGATGTTCCAAGGTGTTGTATTGCCTTGCCTTTTGCTCCTAACATGGGCAACTTATCGGTCTGAATACTCGGGCTCGGCTCGTTCATTAAGTGGGAAAAATGCGGAAAATTTAATGGATTTGTTGGCGGGGCGGTACACCGACTCCTAGTTGGGTAAATTATATTGCATATGACTGCATACACCATATCATTTGATGAGTGGATTTGGACATTATCAATAATCTATTATGAGTATCTTGTTAAAAATGTGAAGAGAAGAGTCATGTGGTATAGACCATGCTAGTCTATTTGTTATTAGTTATGAACCCAGTTGGAAGAGTAATTGAGAATATACACAAAATTTTTACAAACTTCTTCTAGAATAACACTGCTGGGTAAAAAGTAAACATTGGGCGGCCTGAGATCACATATGCTTCTCAAAGTATTTGGGAGGAATAGGCTTCAAATCACTACATGATATTTCTAAAGCCTTTAAAACATAAAGGTAACTATGGAGTNTGATTTGCATTACATACAAAACCTGAAGAGGAAGCCCACTGAATAGGCTTCAAATCACTACATGATATTTCTAAAGCCTTTAAAACATAAAGGTAACTATGGAGTTATTACCTGGATAATAGATATTTTTAAAAGGTAGACCCTATAATAGATTATGGACAGGAATTTCATATGTTTGGAAGAAGATGATAGATATTAGGGAAGAGATAGAACATCAACTATAGTGGCAGCTAAATGTAGAAAATTCAAGTTCCTAGTATGGAAACTATAACAAGCTAGGAGAATTATATTTTATGAACAATCAAGCCATGTGTAAGGAAATATAAGTAAAGGATTTCATAAGGAATGGAACTTGGAATTATAGAAAATATAGAATTCTCTATCAAATGAGATAGTACAGCACATCAAAGAGAGCATCCTCCTAAAGTTAACTAATGAGAACAATGATAAAGTATGATGGATGAACAATAGTATTAGGATATTCAGTTTGAAGTCTTCCTAGGATGAAGTAAGGAGAAGATGAGAAACTATCCTGGTGAAGGGAATTCAAATCAAAATCTGTATCTTCATAGGAAGGGCATGAAAGAAGAGAACTACTAATGATGAAAATTTAGCAATCATGAGGATCACCAATGCCTTTAGATGTTGGTCTTATGAGAAGTATAAACAAGAAACAATATCTTACATATTTCTAACATCTCTAATAGCCTTAAATCTTTAGAGATAGTTTTCATCCTATGCAGGTCTATATATTGAGAGGTTGCAACTACAACACGTTATAATCAAATAGTGGACATCATGGACAAATCATAAGCTAGCGATTATTTATTAGACAATCCCTAAAATCCTTGTGTGGCCATTATGAAAGATAAGCAACTCAAGAAGACATGGGAAAGACATTACCTATATAATAATTTTGTATTAGGTTGCCTTGCCCCGATCCTACACCCTGGGCGTGGCCAGCACTCAAAACCACTAATACCCTAAGCGAACCCTTGGCCTGACTTACTACTAAACTGAATTTACCATCGAAAGCTATAATTATAATGGGCATGCGAAACTCCTTTCAAAAACAAATTTCAATGAACTTTTTAGATAAGTAAACTTTATACTTTCATAACTGAAGTCCGAGTATAAAAGAGTTTGTAAAACAACTGAAAATACTGACTCAACTAACTAGTCTACGACGGTTATAATACTTAAGAAGTGTGTTGGGATAGGCCCTCATCTACCATAATGAAGTACTACTACAAATAGATAAGGGACAGATTGGAGCCCTCCGAAAAGTAGGAGGTCTCACCAATGCTGAATAGAAGAGATCCTACTGATGTGTGTGTTGCCAATCCTGAACACCTAAATCTGCATCATATAAAGATACAACGCCAAATGTAGTCAGACGAGGGAACGTATGGTATGTAAAATAGCTGAATGAAACAATAGGCTAAATAAAACACTAGACCTAAAAGAGTAACTAAATAAAAACCAAATGCTTTGAATGATGCAATAAAAACACAAGTATAAATACTGTGTAAAGCTCTTACAAAACTAAACAATGTTTATCAAAGATAACTTTTGAAACCACTTTAGTTTTGTTGGGATTTTTCGTAATCAACATACACCATGTGATCAAATGATGTAAAATCTTTGGCCCAGTTAGGAGAGCTGTCTAAAGCTTTTTCAAGAAGATGACTAAACAAAATTTTTTATCCAACTTAAGCCCTTACTAGGGGCTATTCGAGGAGTTTCCTGAACAAACAACATTACCTAACCTTTACTGGCTATATAGTATTCATATTTCAGGTTATCTAAACCCACTACCCATCTTGGTGCTAAATTAATCCTTCCAAAACAATGCCCATGAAATATGCCTATCTGAGGTAACTAAAACAACATTGTAGAGATTTATGGCTCAGGAATCAGTGTATATATATTGATACTGGAGAGATCTTATGCTCAAAACTGTACTCTGTTGGTGAGCCTTTATGCCCAAAACTACATTTCAAAAACATAACTTTACTTTCTTTATGAAATCATATACTTAAGCTAAAGCTGACTGAATAGAAACTCCGAAAGTTCTCTTTGAAATTTGAGACTAATATAGTTATGAAAACAATGTGTATGTCTAATAACAAAGCTTTTGAAAATATAACCTTAAGTAAAAGTAAGGGATCATGAAATAGAATTACATGAACCATAAATCAAAATCATAAGACATAAGGATACCAACATGTAAAACAAAAGGACAACAATGTGTAACACGGATAATAGGGAAGAAAACCCAATTCACAGGCTTTGGGAAAAACCCAGGCTTTTAAATACTTCTAACACTTAAAATAGAGATGTAGGGCATGAGAAAGAACATAGTTCCTTACTATGAATATCCTTATATACCTCAGATGCTCCAATCTTTAATGAAGAATCTGGAAAACTGACTTTGAGACCTTATGAACTGGTTCTTTCAATGATTCCTAGGATTTTGCATAAAAAAATGCATTATAACCCATAGGTTAGGGTTAAGAATCGATAGTCCTACCTTAGGTATGTGGTAGAAGACATACCTAGAACTTGACAAATGTTTCATGTCACCTAGGGTTGAGAGAAATGGTCTGGACTTAGAAAAACATCAGAAAAATGACTAGCTGTCCATTTATAGTTGCCTAAAAAATTGATGTCCACAACTGGGAGGATGGTCTATTTTTCTGAATGATAGACCATCAACTGGGCCATCGGATTGAATGGAGAAATTATTTGGCGTTGATAGTCAGGTAAATGGGACGTCAACTAGAATGAGAAACTGTCAACTGGACTATCCTTTTTACTTTGGGGTCTGGCTAATTCTCTGATAATTTTCCATGGTTGACAGGATAGATTGTTCTTTTGAATGATGGTCCCTCGACTGAGTCATGGAAATACACTAAAGGTTTGGACACTTCTATGATGTATTTCCATGGTTGATAGGATAGGGTTCTTCTAAACAACAAATTGTCAAGCCTTCTGTGAAATTGTGGAAGAAATAAAATCAAAGGGCACAACCATGATCCTATCGAAGAGCCATTCTCTGAAATTGTTGTTCGTGGAATCGACAATAAATTCCAAAATAGTTTTGGAACATTTCTAAATGTTGTCAAAATGTTGGTTCAAAATTTGAGGTGTTGCAATATCCCCCCATCTTTGGATCATTTGTCCTTGAATAAAGGTCAACTAGAGTGAAAACACATCAGAAATACATCTCTATTACGACCTAGGGTTGAAATTACTATTAAGGTCACAATCGTATATAGGGGATACAAAGCACAAACATAAGCATAGAGGTTATGACCACTCAAAGACAAAGCATAAGTATTGAGTCTAAACTAAGAAAAGGGTTAATACCTTTGGCATCTTCATCCTAGCAGTGAATGGATGAGGATATGTAATATTTATATCTTCTTTGGCTTGTCATATAGCCTCTTCAACAAATTGACTTCTCCACAAGACCTTTACTGACACTACCTTTTTGGTTCTCAACCTGTGAACCTAACAATCAAATAATCATGAATGGAACCTCTTCATAGGATAAGTTGTCCTTCACCCCAACACTTTATGTAGGCACAATGAGTGATGGGTCATCCATACGTTTCTTAGGCATAGAAATGTGGAAGACTGGGTAGACTTCTTCTAGCTTAGTTGGTAGCTACAACTCATAGGAAGCCTTTCCAATTCTCTTTAAAATTTGATGCATACAAATATAGCGGGGGTTTTACTTCCCTTTATTTCAATTCTTATAATACCCTTCATGGTGAAACCTTCTAATAAACCCAATCATTCATCGAAAACTCTAAATAGTTTTATTTAACATTAGTATAGGACTTTTGGCGAATCTAAGCAGTCTTCAATTTCTCCTGAATGGTTTTAAACTTCTCCATGGACTATTGTACAAAATTTGGCCCTATCAACTCTGCTTCGCCATCTTTGAACCAACCAAACATGGATCTATACCTCTGCTCATAGAGAGCCTCATAAAGGGCCATCTGGATAATAGAGAGATAGTTGTTATATGCAAATTTTATAAGAGGAGAATGGTCATCCCTATTTCCCATGAATTCAATAACATATGCTCTTATCATATCCTTGAAAGTTTGAATAGTACATTTTATCGGACCATATGTCTATGGGTGAAAAGAAGTATTGAGGTTCACCTTTGAACCTAACTCTTTCTTAAATGACTTCCAAAAATTGGACGGTGAACTAAGCGCCCCTATCTGAAATGATGGATAATGGGACTCCATGATGTCTGACCACTTCGTTAATGAATAGTCTAGAATAACCTTCAGCTAAACCTGTAGTCTTTACAGGAAAGAAATGGGCTGACTTGGTCATGCGATCTATGATTACCCAAATTGAGTCATGCTATCATTGGAACAATGATAGATCAATGATAAAGTCCATACTGATCATCTTCCACATCCACTCAAGGAGTACTATTTTTTGAGCCATGCCATATGATATTTGGTGCTTGACTTTAACCTGCTAATAGCTCAAACATTTAGAAACAAAATCCACAATATTTCTCTTAATACCATTCCATCAATAGACTTTTCTCAAGTCGTGGTACATTTTCATGGAACATGGATGAATCAAAAACCTGGAACTATGCACTTTTGTGATGATTCTACCTCTGAGACCATGTATGTCTAGGTAACATAACCTATCTTGACACCTCAAGACACCATCTCCCTCTTGTACAAAAAGTAACATTATTTGCTTGTGAACTTCTTCCTTTACCCAGAGCAAGATGGGATCTTTGTTCTGATTTTCTTTAAGCACACCACCTTCATCAAAGTCTTGAAGATGAACTCCCAAGCATGAGAGTCTACTTTTTATTTCCTTTCTCTATAAGAATTGTACTCCCCATAGACAACATACTAAGAGCTTCAACAACTACATTGTCTATCCATGGACTTTAGAGAATACTTATATCGTAATGTTTAAGGAACTCTAGTCATCTCCTCTGCCTGAGATTCAGCTCTTCCTGATTGAAAATATATTGAAGGCTCTTGTGATCAGTGAACACATCAACATATACATCATAGAGATAATGATGCCAAATCTTTAACGCAAATACTACCACCAAAAACTCAAGGTCATGAGTCGAATAGTTTTTTGTCACGACCCGAACATAGGGCCGGATCGAGACACAAGAAAAAGAACCCTGAGAGACTCCAAGTCAACCCATGACATGAACATGACATCTAAAACTCAATATAACAAATGCAGAAAGTCTAACATGAAATAGAAAAAGTTTGAGAATGTAATAACATCTGAATACATAACACAAGTATGAATCTAAATACATACTATGAATTATAAGCCTCTACATACTAACAAGTTGATGGGTCAAGACCCCAACTAACTCAATAAAGACTGAATATGAAAATACTAACTACAACTGAACAAAAGGGCCCTCAAAGGTTGAGGAATCACCAACTCTTGCTGAAAGATGCTAACACTGAGGATTTAGATAATGGTGGGACTAAACCTGAAAATCCGAGCCTGTATCACAAAATGATACCTCATAGAGTATGCTCTCAGTACGTGGAATGTACCAAATCTGCAAGGTAAGTAAAACTGCAAAGTAAGTAAAAATCAGAAATCAAGCATAACATAAAATATTCCATCATAAGATTTTTAGAGTAAGGCTTGCATGCTAGTATCTGAAAACATGATTTAAACATAACTAAATATTATAACTAAATTGAATGACCCAAAGCTGAAACTGATTATTCATAAGTAAAACTAAACATCTTGGTCAAACCTATTGAAAACATAATATCATGACTAATGAACATGCATAACTGAAATCATGAGGAAAAATGGGAGACTCGTCATATAACTGACATTACCATGATAGAGTTTACGTAGTCCTGACTATTACACTCAAGAGGACATAGCCGTCCAAAGCCTTGTCAGGGCTAAGGACGCTACCAGGATATCGATATCAAGATGAAGGCCCATTAGGGGTAGGGGAAAGCTCACAAGGGAGGTCCTGAAGTATATATGTAAACCTACATTGTCACGTACTTCTAGACACAGGGTTTACATATACCGCTAGTCTATTCGGTGCTAGACACTACTCCCTAAAACATGCATATGCTCTCCATTATTTTTCAACGAACCATCGCCTTTTGACGAAGCTAATCATGAAATTACATACATAATTTCAAATCTGAGTATAAAGAGCCTTATCCCAAAACATACCACAAGCTAAAAGCGGGGGTATAGAATCCAAAACCATGTGATAAGCTAATATCATAACATTGAGCTAAAAGATAAAAACATACATAAATCATGTGGGTTTCCCTAAGCTTAGACATGCTCTAGATAGTCAAAAATCATGGTTGTAAACATGGATAATTCGAAATCATACTTTCGTTATATACATCTCATCATACTTGGAAACATATATCATAATCTCAACCTTTCATGAACTTTCATTATTAGTCATCATAATTTATAAAACTTTGAAAACATGAATTTTAAGTGAAAACATTATAAAACATGCCCATGAATCAAAATTCAACTTTTGAAACATGAATTAAGTATACCCATGATAGATACTGATATGCCTTGATTTTACAACACTTTCGACACTTAAAACTAAGAAGATATGCAAATTCCGGGTATGTTTATGTAGATATAGTGTGTTTTTGTTGAGTGTTGTAGGAAAACATGTTTAGAATGGGAAATGGGAAAAATAAAGAAAAAATTTGATCAAGTGTGGACTGCTAATCAGGTAACAAGTTTTCTTCTCATTGGATGAGTCATTCCTGGAGTCGTGGGAAGAAAATAAGTGCCAAGTGCAATGAACCAGTGAAGCCACAAGTTGAAGGCACGACTCATTATGACAGGTAATGAGTCATTATGAGGGTCATGAGGACTCAGAGAAAAAATTGCTGAAAATTTGCCTTGGGACACAACAAAAGATTCAATGAGTTATTTAGAGACTTGACGACTCATCGTAAGAAGCCAGGAACACCCATCATCTACACTAGAATTTTTGGGGATTATAAGCCATGAGGGACCTAATGACTCGTGTCATAACTTAATGAGTTGTTAGGTGAGCCGTTATCCTGAAGAAGCATTATGCCGAGGACGAGTCATAAATGCATGCCACGACTCGTTAGGATAACAAGTCGTTACTTGGTTTGTGACTACTGCCGACCTGTATTCCATTATTAATTAGGAAAGGTTTTATCAAAGACTATAAATACTCTATGTAGGTTTAGTCTTACAGTACGATTTTTTGGATGACTTTTAACATTATTGTCACGACCCGAGAGTACGCCCGGATCATAGACACGGGACAAGATGCCCCGAGAGGCCCCAAGTTAACCCATGGCATGAGCATATAACTAATTCATTCACATGATACGGAAAGCATAACTTAATAATCATGAACTAACTGAAAATTATAACATGAGTTATAAGAAACAACAATACATGATCCAAACATAAATGGCTGAAGGTACAAACCCCAACTAACCCCTAATCATAATAGATGGGTTGAAGGTACAAAACCCCAACTAACCCCAACATTTCTGAAAAAATAGACACGATTTGAACATAAAGCCCTCGAATCATGTGGACTTACGAAAAAAGCTGAGATTAGAACTGAGAACAAGCTAAGAGCGATGCTGAACCTGCGAACCAAATCCTAAAATTATATGGATCAGTACTTGGAAGGTATTGAGTATATAAGCTATGCAAAACAATACTTAAAAAATTAAATGTTATGAGAGTGGGGACATCATGATCATAAGACTGAAATCGTAAGTATATTGTAAGGCTCAAGATTTCCATAATATTCGTAAACCTTTGATAGTCGTAACATATGAGAAAAAAATTTCATAAAACATAACTTGAGCCAAAATAACATAATCATACATGCATTAAAACCATGAGGAACAATGAGAGATTTCTACAACTGACATACCCCATGTGAGCACACATGGAGCCTGACCTGTAAACCTTGTCGGGAGATCATTCATACCTTTCCAAGGGTATGAACCATGAAAGGTGTGATATCACTCGTGAAGGCACCGTAGGGCATAGGGGACAGTCTGAGGAGATCCCAAGCATAACCTACGGTGGTACGTAGTTCTGAGATTCGAGGCGTAACCTAGGCCCCGAACCTACTCGGTGTTAAGTACTACTCCCAATACATGCAACATGCTCATAGAAATTCATACATGACATGCATGGATAGTTAAATCGTGAGAATCATATCATGCTTGAGAATTCGTAATACTAGACATGGAATTGGGCCCGTGAATCGGAAAAAATCATAGTTCATAAATCATAAGCGACATATGGGCATTGCCCATAATTTCAACCATACATGAAATGCTTAAATTTATGAGAACATGATCATAATAACATGAGTAGTTGAATACATGCTTAAAATTCAAAAATTCGTATTATGCTTGCAAAATCATCACGACCACGAACTTTACTAAAAACTTCTCATGATTGGGCATCTATACTTTTAGGGGGTTAAATCATAAAAATATTGAATAAACAAGTAAAATCATCCCAAATAATTCAAAATTCATAAGTTAGTCATACCACAACAAGCTTATTTCAAATTTTAAGGAATCGTGCAATTTAATAAAGACCCATAATGTTTTGGTAAATTCAAACATAGAATTAGGGAGAAATTGGGCATGGGTACTCAACTAACCATTCAAAACCCCACATACCTGGAATTACGTGATTCTTAACTCCTATGAAAAGCCCTAGGTGGAAACTTGAAGAATTGAAGAACAACAATTGAAATTCCTCCTACTCCCTTCTCTATTTCTTGCAAATTCCAAAATGAGACTTAGCATGAAATTTTCCTCCTTAAAAGTCCCTGTCCCGACCTCAAATCGACGTGGTTTGGGTCCAAAAGTCTAGAAAAGTCTAAATTGCCCTGGATGAAATTTCCTTGAAAAATAGTTTGAGAGACACCGGTGAATATATATCTAAGAGGACGATCTCCAGGCTACTGTGTGGGCCAGACTATCATGCCTCGATGAACACAACCAAGTTCGACCATAGGCTATTCAAGCTAAAGAAAGTCAATACTAAGAAGATGAATACTGAGGAGTGCATCAGACAATACATTTGGCTATCTCGGGTCATCGCCACAAGAGGTCCGTTGGTTTAATGGCTGCATGGAACCGAGTCTCAGATCAAGAAGGCCACACATAATTTTCAAGCTAAATTTTGGTGGACGCTGGTGCGGCACAGGCTTGTACCAACCAGCAATGATAACATTCTCACACCTAACAGAGCGGCATTGGTAGCTAGCATTATGGAGGGATACACCATCAATTTACCGAAGTACATTGCTGAAGAGATTAGAGAGCGGGCCATCAATGACGGTACTATGATTCCCTTCCCATGTTTGATTGATAGACTCTGTCAGGAGTCAAAATTCCAGAATTTCCATTAGTTGACTAGAGGATAGTAGTTCAGAAGATTATGGATATTGGGTTGATCATAGATGAGACAAACCCAATCTCGAGGGCGAGGAGTCAGTCTGCCACATCCTCTAGAGTGACTATACTAGAAGAGGCATTTGGTAGTGGTATGCAGACCGATGTTGCACAGTTCACTGATTTGGCGGTGGAGCCTACTGAGGGTAGAGAGACGGGTAGCCAGCTTGAGGCTATAG
>JACEIK010013051.1:0-28618 GCA_018107945.1 Datura stramonium | reverse complement strand
TCACCCCGTATTCCTATTCCTGTGGGTTCGACATTTCGGTTCTTAAAAAGAGCCACTGTATTACTTGTACGACCCGTACACTTGCGGGCTCATCACCTACATTAGTAAAGTCATTCAACAATCAAAGAGCATAAGATGGGAAATGGGGAACATGGGTTAAGAGAATTTTAAATCTAGCATGCTTAATTTTGGACAATCATTCTCTAACAAAAAGTAAACTAAGAGCAATGAACACACATACCTAATGAGAAGAGATAAAAAGAAACTAGATTGGACCTTCGTGTCTTGATCGACAATGGCTAATCTCCAAAGAGTAGAAATTCTTTTGCTTAGTGAGAGTTTAGTGAGATAAGGTGACATGAAGAGAATGGGAAGGGGAGATTTTATAGGAGGAAGAGAGTGAGAGTTATTGGTGTCTGAGAAGCGAGCTTAATGAGAATTAAGTTGGAGAAAATAGAGAGGTGGTAGTTGGGTTATGGGGAAGGTGAAATGTGCAAACAAAGGGTTTTTGGGGAGTTGAAAAGGGTTTTAATTGGTTTGGAAAACCTAGGGTCCGGTCGGTCAACAGGTTTTGTCAATATTTTAAATGAAGTACTTACCTGCACCTGCGATGGACTTGAGGCCACCGGTGAGTATAGGCGTTTCGTAGCTCCAAGCGCATGTATTACCCACTCTTGCCAAGTTTATTGCTTTTGGCTGTGATTTACCAGTGTTACATAGGTTGTTACCTACGTTTCGCTAATTACTTGCAGTTCACCATCCTATGTCCAGATTTTTGTTAGGTATACTAGCTAAAGCCGGCGCCGTGCCTATGTTTCGTAGTTTGCTACTGATGTTTCGCAAGTGAGGCACCGGTTCCATTTTTTACTCTCATCTTTCTACCTCTCTCTTGCATTGGAGCGACGACTCGTTCTTGAGCACTTGCATTTAACAGGTCATGCACAGTGCTTTCCCTATTTTTCTTTCACTTGGTTCCTCATCCAACAACCTATAAAACAAAGCATCAAACATAAAAACACTTGGGTTGCCTCCCAAGAAGTGCCTTATATAAATTCATGGAACAACGGATATCTCCTCAATCATTAATTATCCGGAGGGTCATCCTCTGAATCAACTTCATCCTCACCTATTTCATCTTGCTCCTCCTCTTCATCGCGGATTGCTACTACTTTGCATTCATCTTGGGGTTTTGTGGTTTGACACACCTTGAAGGTGAATTCCTTACCTCCCACTCTAAATTTTAGCTCCTTAGCTCTATATCCACCAATGGTCTACCCGTGGCTAGCAATATTCTCCCCAAAATTATAGGCACCTCGACATCCATATCAGAATCCAACACGATGAAGTCGGCTGGAAGGATAAATTTGTCTACCCAAACCAAAACATCTTCTAACACCCCCACAGGTTTCTTGATGGATCAGTCCACCATTAAAAGCTTCACTGAAGTGGGCTTGGGATTCCCCAACTTCAACTTCTTGAAAATGATAAGAGGCATCAAATTTATGCGTGCCCCAAGGTCATATAAGGCCTTTTTGAAAATGCACAGCCCAATGGCGCAAGAGATAGTAAAAGCTCTAGGGTCCTTTCTTTTGGGAGCAAGATTGCTCTCCATCATTGCACTACAGAGGTGTGTTACTTCCCCTAAACCAGCATTAACAATCTTCTTTTTCTTCAATAATTCCTTCATAAACTTTGCATAGCCCGGCATTTGGAGCAGTGCATCCACCAGAGGTATATTTATGGGCAACTTGCTAAACATCTGAATGAATTTCTTGAATTAGTTGTCTTCTTTCTTTATTCTAACCGCTGAGGGTGAGGAGGCGGAATTCTAGGCTCCTGGCCTTGTGCATTTTCGTCCTCCTTGCCTTTTTTCTCAACATCAACATCCTTGGGCGTAACATCTCCTCCTTCTCCGGCAAGCACTTCTTCATCATCAACACCATTTGGTGATTTTGGCACTACATCTTTCCCTTCATCAATTGTAATTGGATCACCATCTTGTTTGATCTTCTCATCCACATTATCCATGATTTTTCCACTCCTAGTAACAATCGCCATGCAATGGCTAGTTTTTCTCGAATTTGGTATGGTGTCATTAGGAAGTGTACCCTTCATTCGGATATTCATTTGGGATGACAAGTGGTTCATTTGAGCCTCTAAATTCTCAATGGATGCTGAATGAGAGCTCATTGTCTGGGAGAGGTTAAACACTTCCTCTTTTAAATCTTTGACCCCATTGTCTGTAGACTCAACCTTTTTGAGCACTCATGCTAGCATTTCTTCAATCTTTGAATTCCCCACATCACTTACCCCGGGTTGTATATGGGGTGGGTCAGCCTTTGGAGGAGGCACATACGAGTTAGAACTTCGATGGTATTGCTCCCCTTTGCTATTTTGATCTCTATTTCCCCATCACTCATTCCTATCAACCCATCCTTGGTTATCACGATTTCTCCAACCTTAATTTTCTTTCTGTGGACATCAAGGTCCTTGGTTGGCACCTTGATATCCCCATTTTACCTACCATTAATTGACACTCTTCCTCATGCCTTGGAGGTGAAGCTACACCCTCATATTGCATGGGGCCTTGAGTCCCCATAGCATTGATATTCTTGGACTAGGTTCCCATAACATGCTTTATCATTAGTTCAAGATGGCTCATCATCTTTCCTAGGGTCTCATCTTCTCTTTTCATCTCTTTTCCTAATTTCCTCCATCGCAAGTGTTGAACTAGAATAATGTAAGGCCACTTCAGTGTCCCAAGCTCGATTTGTTTTGGTCATCCTATCCAATAGAGCCTTGTCTATCCCATAAATTTGGTCAATGAGGCATCCCCCATCTAAATTATTAGCCACTAACTTGTTAATGGAGTCCAAGGATCAATAAAAACTCTAAAGTATCCCTCCATTCAGTAGCCTATGGTTTTGAGATAAGGCCACTTTCTTCTTGAACTGAAGCCATGCTTTATATAAGGGTTCACCCAGGATTTACCTAAAGTTGGTAACATCATCTCTCAACCGCAACATCCTTAATGGAGGGAAGAACCTATCTAAGAAAGCTTTCGTCAATTCTTTCCACGAAGTAATACACCTCGGAGGAAGCTCCTCCAGCCACATGGTAGCTTCTCCACTCAAGGAAAATGGGAAAAACCTTAGTCTAATTGACCCTTGACTAATATTGGTCATGTTAAAAGATTGGCATATCTCCAAGAAATTTCGAAGATGTTGATTAGCATTCACACACAGTTGTCCTCCAAAGAGTCCATTCATTTGTAGCAGGTGTAACATCGTGCTGGTCACATGAAACACCGCATTCCCACCATGGCTGGTAGGCGCCAATTAATTAAAATCAATAATCAACTAGGGGATATCTAATCCTACTCCTGGAAATGACGCCAAAATTGATGACGTCTAAATTCACTTCTCACAAGGAGAAAGTGTAAATGGTCATCGCAATATAATTACCTAACTCGTGAGTCAGGGTTGAATCCATAGGGAATAGAGATTTGATGGCACAAAAGTTGTCTATCGAATTGAACTAAGTTGCATCATTTTCTTAAAAAGAGTAAAGTAAATATTGGGTGTTAATACGATCTCAAACAGAATTTAAATTCAATCAATCAGCTACAAGGCAACCAACTTGAATAAGAAAAGATTAGCAAGTGCTAGGGGTGAGCTATGGACGATCACTACTCACAAGCATAAATAGTCGCGAACAAGGCAATACTCTATGTTTCCCAACCTCTTGAGTATCATTTTCCTTAGGTTCTCTCAAATCCCAAAGTCCTATATACTTCAACGACTACAACTTGGACAAGAAGTGACTATCTCTAGCCCAATTCATTAATGGGTGTATGACAATGGGTTTTGCCTATCTCTAGCCCAACCCCATAAAATGAAAACCTAAATACCCATTATTGTTTTGTCACCCCTATTCTATTCCCCCTTTTCAAGAAATAATAGAATAAGTAAATACAACCCATATTTGCAACTATGGATAATTCAATTATGAATTAGAAAAAACAATAGATTTATGCTAAATAAGTAAGTTTAAGATTAAAATAGAAACACCCAATCTAATTTAGCCCCTATCATGCACACACCCCTAGCAAGATGTTTAGCTACTCATGGATGAAGAAAAAGAGATAATATTAATAAATAAAACTATGTCAATCATCATGAAGAGTAAATTTCAAGCTCAAGGGTGTTCTTCAATGGAGGTTTTTACCTTAAGGAAGAAGAATATAATGAAGAAAAAACTCTCTATATTTTTCTCGCTCTAAAAATTCAAAACAATACTATACAATAACGGGATAGAATTTTTGGTACTTTTCAAGGAATGTATAGAAATAGGTTAAAGATGCTCCTCTTTTCTTGTGCTGGCTGATTTTACCCTTCTGATGATGGCCTCACTTGAGAGGCACCGACATTTCACTGATGCGCATCCACGGAGCACTGCTCGATCAGAACTGGGGACTAGTGACTCCTGCAGTAGTTCGACATTGGCACCGGTGGTTCGCAGGTGCTGACCTACATTTCTCTGGTGTACCTTCCACTTCCACATAGTGTTCTATTTCATTTGGCCGGCATTTTGTCGATGTCACGGTGGAATGCGGGTCCTCTTCTTTAAGCTCCATGCTTTTGTTCAATTTCTTACTTTCTCTCTTTAAATTAAATGCCTACAAAAACCAAAGAGAAAGAGCATAAAATCCTCCTTAATGACTTAAAAACCATGTAAAAGCTCATGTTTAAATTCCTAATGAGTTTGTAAGTTACCTACTCATCAAGACCGTCTTCGTGTTCGGAGTGGCTGTAGTAGAGATCGTGAAAAAATATCGGGTCTATCATAGTGAGACCCTAAATCTCCATAACGAATTCACTACAGCGAGAAAGTGACCTCTGTAGTGGACCAACTAGACAGAAGGCCTGTTTAAGTTAGAATTTTGGGGTCTTCACACCATTATTCTAAGAGACAAAATTTGAGAGTTTAAGGGAAATTCTTCAAGGGCAGAGTAGTTTCTTCTTCCCAAGGTAAGATTTCTAGGTTAATACATTCATATCTTTACCCCTTTAGCACCTTAGAATTAATGGGTGATATATAATGGTGAAATTCTAGCTAATTACCCTACAACTATGAAAGTTAGAGTAAGTTGATGGAGTATTGATAGATCTTAATTCCCTACAGTTCTAAGTGAACAACTAACACCTCTATGATGGAATTAATTTTTATAGTTCATAATGGTCATAATTTGAGACCTAGAACATCATAATGTTTGGATCTTTAACATTAGAAACTTCTTGAAAAGTGTTTAAGGAGTAGAAACTCCATGAACTAGGTTGGAATGATCATTGTGGGAGTAGAGCATGATAAATTACCTTATGGAAATGAATTGAACTATGATAAGGTTATAATAGGGTGGGTTTGAATTCCCAAGTTATTTATTGGATAAGTAGACTATTGAATGTTCTTTATTTGCTTGTTTTAGACTTTGAATGTTCTGAGGCATTGAGAAAAGGAAAAGCTCCTGCGGAGTAGCTTAAACTGCGGTAGCAGTTTCAATAGGAGCTGAATATGAAACAAAAATCCAAGGGTAGGTTACGGTTTTATATGGATTTAGACCTTGTTTAATGTCTTGTATAATTTGTAACTTGATGGGCATGCTTGATTGGTCTTCAAACATTGATTTTAGTAGAGACTATTGCAACTTAGTTGTACTATTCGAATGATATTCTAAATTGTCTAAGTTTGTGAATATTGCTTATGATTTTTAAGTGAAATTGTTATAATGAATATGTACTTATGATTATCCTGTGTGATGACTGGTTTGCTAACATATTAATATATTGAATATTGTGTAACATACCATTATTCTGATATGAGAGGCTTTTGTTTGAGGGGAGTATCCAAACGAGCAGTTGCGTGTTAATTGAGTCATATATTATTATTTTGAGATGAGTGGCTCATGCCTGAGGTGAGCATACGGTCGAGTGGTTGGGATATGGGTGGCTCTGTAACACCCCAGAAGCCCCTAAGTTTATATCCAAGGCATGAAATAAAGAAAATGGGAACATCTGCACTAAATCACAAAATGATTCGTCAGGTGAGTCGTCAAGTCACCCAAATGAATTGTTAGGTGAGTTGTTAGCTGGTGAAAGTTTGTGGAAACATGGGTTTTAGAAAGTCTTAATGGATGGGGGAAAGATCCGTTAAGTGTTAAGACAAATCATTATACGGAGGCGTCAAGAGAAGGTGAAAAAGTTGAAAGTTTCTTCAGCGGTGACGAGTGGCATGTGACAACCCATCAATTCCTTCTAACGGATCATAAAGTGACCCATTATGACTGTCGGGGTGAATTTCTCAGCCGAGTCATTAAGGATATTTCTGTACTTCCTATGCATTTAACTCCTAAACTAAGTCATTTTGATCTACTAAGAGGGTGTATAATAGGATTTTATTCATTTCTAACCCAAATTCTATTTCTAACATCTGAAGTTGAAAATCTAAATCCCTCAAGCCCTTAAAGCAATCAACGTTCACCTTCTTCTCCAATTCTCTTGGGTTTCAAACCATAGTAAGATCTCTTCAAGCCTAGGTATGTAGGGTCATGAATGAGAGATTTCTTCCACCATCATACCGAATTCCATCTAAATCACACGAATTCAAGTCTCCAATCATGATTTGTGGAAATTCTGGGGTTAAACTCAATTTTTATAAAAACTCTCATGATCTTCTATGAATTCAATCTCTTATGCTTCAATCCATGATTTATGATTATGATTGCATGTTTTCTTCTAGAATCTCTTATGAATCCATATTTTTATGTTATGATAATTGTAATTAATTATGTATGATATTATGAATCTCAAGCTTATGTAACATGGACAACGCAATGACAATAATTTCATGACTAGTTCATATATGTAAAGTATGATTATGATTTTCACATATTTTAACTAGCCCATGCAAAACTAAGTATATTTCATGATTATGACAGTGAGCAATGTGCATGTTTTAGGAGTATTATCTAGCACCGAGTAAGACAGGGTTGAGCGCACCTAGGTCTCAGAACAACGTGCCATTGTAGGTATGTATCCATGTTTTGGGCCTCAGCAGAGAGTGTCCCCCAGCCCGATGGGGCTCACAAGTGATATCACGCCTTTATCATTTTTTTCCCTGGCAAGGCTTAGGATGATACTGCCAACTTAAGCGAGATAGTTGGGCATCATGTTCTCATTCATGATTGTGTCGCTTATGAGAGTCTCCCACTATTCCTCATGTCTCATGTTATTCATTTTCAAGATTTATGATTTCTTGTTTTATGGTGTAATTGACCCATTTATTAGTTTATGAGCTTTTACTTGTTATCTCAAACATGTTAAAGCTTATGATTTCAACTTTAAAACCTTGGTTATTATGTTTCAACTTATCATGAATAAGTCACGTTTATGACTATCTCACGATCATAATTTTAGCATATTGTCCGTACTCTTATGTTATACTTAATCTACGTACTCAGTACATTCAAAAGTATTGAACGCATATTTATAATGTCCAAATTCACTCCTCTTAACGAGAGAGTGTAAACAATCGTTGACAAAACAAATATACCCGACGGGTGTCGGGGTCGAATCCCACAGGAAATATTTGTTGATCACGCAACATTTATCTATCAAATTGAAGTAATTTGCATCAATGTCTCAACAACAATAAAGTAAAAATTGGAGAATCACAACTTGTCAATTTAACTACAAAATTTGCTCATGAAAACAGGGACAAAGTGTAGAAAATACCAAAGGAGAGACTACTAGGGGTGTGAAATTATCAGAGAATTATTGGATTGGGATTAATAACATCTCCTAGATTTACTCACAAGTATAATTAGTTGTGGACAAGATGGNCCTATGATTTCTCAAGCAATTAGATGTCTTTTACCTTGGGTTTTCTCAAACCCAGAGCCTTTTTCGCAACAGCCACATCAACTTGGGTAAGAATCAATTATTTCTAACTTTGATTCTCAATGGGTGTTTGACAATGGGTTTTGACTATTTCTAGCCCAACCGCACATGATTAACACCTAATTACCCACAAATGTTTCATCACTCATACTCTAAATTTCTTTTTCAAGCAAAATTAGAGTAAGTAAAAACAACCCACATTTGCAACTACGAGTATTTAGATTAAAACTTAGATGAAACACTATAATTATACTAATTGATTAAATCTAAGATCAATTGAACAATAGCCAATCCAAATCAACCCCAATCATCCACACACCCCTAGAAAGGAATCTAGCTACTCATATAAGTAGAAGAAGACATTTCAGTCAAAAATAATTCAACATCCATTCAATAAAATGAGTAAGAAAAATTCAAACTCAAGGTCTGATCTCCAATGGAGTTTTCTACCTTTTCAATGTAGAAGAAGATGAGTGCTTCTCTCTCTACTTCTGTCTCTACTTCTCTCTCTAATTCAATACAAAGACAATAGAATAATGAAAATTAATATGGAATAATGGAAGGTTTAGTTCCTTTTTGAGATGTACAAAAATAGGGTACATTCTTTCTTCTCTTTTTCTGAGCTGGATTTTTTACCCCTTTGCTGAGGGGCGTCACTTGCAATTCACCAGTGATCATCTGCGGTCTGCCAGTCGGTTTTGGTTGATGGTTAGTGAGTCCCAAAGAACATCAACTTTGGCACTGGAGGCTTACCGGTGCTAATCCGTGTCTGCTGGTATCTGTTCTTCAACAACACAGTAGGGAACTGTGATCAATCGACATTTCATCGGTGTCCTCCGATAGAGCGCCGATCCTCATCTCCTTTTTTTCCATGCTTTTTACTCAACTTCATTCTTTTCCTATTCAAGTTAAGTACCTACAAATATCAAGGATAAAGGACATAAAATCCACCTAAATAACCTGAAAACTAAGCAAAAACTCAAGTTTAAGAGCCTAGTGAGTTGGTAAATTACCAACTTATCAAACCCCCCTGAAATAATGCTTGTCCTAAAGTAATGCAATTCTTTACATTTTAGAAAATGGAAGATCATGTATTATATGAATTTATGCACTAAGGACAATGAGCCTAAGACAACCCAAAAATGCTCACCAACTCAAGGAAAAAGAGAAAAGACTCCCCAAAATATGAAAAAGTTTCAAGAAGTAACCACAATGAATAGGAATGATTCACAAACGCTTTTATTCTTCAAAACAGGGGCATGTTCTATCAAAACAAGCACAGATAGCATCTCAAATCATTACAAATTCATATTCGAATCTTTCCTTGAAGCTCACAACACTAATGTCCCAATCACTTTTTCGAACCAATGCAAGCATGTTCTCCAAGGGGATGATGCCACTCACAAGAAGAGAGAATTCAATTTTTTTATCATCAAATAATGCATACTCAAGGGATTATAGAATACGACATTAACGCTCACTCTCACAAGGAAATTCTCCATGCACATAGCTTGACCCATAGGCTTGCCCTTCGTATAACTTGCCACTAATGTAGAGTTGCTATAATTAGAATCAATTAGGGATTTGGGGTCATAATGAAGGCTAGGGGTAAGGGTAGGATAATTATTCAGCTCTAGTGACTAGAACCTTCCTAATGGCCCTTTTTGAACACTTTTAACATCCCATCACACTCTTTAGATCACTCCCCTTTATCTTTTCTTTTTCTTTATCTTCATCTTTTGTTAATCAAGAGCCACCCTTATAACTCCTATGGGTTTCACATTTAGTCTAATCTAAGCAATAGGTAACACCTTTCACTATTCTTTCTCTTTTGATGATTCTAGGTTTCTCAACCCATCATTTCATTCATTTTGATCAATTTGGTGCTAGCTCACATTGAAGCTTATCATATTTCTCCCCTTCTTTCAAACTCCCAAACTTAGGCTTTTTGCCTCATTTCGATTGATTTCCTTATCTCTCCCCATTTCTTGGGCTTCAAGGCCCATTTTGCATTTGTTTATCACAAAAAGAAACAATTAGGGAGGACGGGTGCCAAAAGATATGATTACAAGGGGACATTGGCTTGTAATGTAGTTTCCAATAAAAGGTCAAAGGCTCAACATTTTCTAGCAAAGGAGGATGTTTAAGGAGGTCATTTTGGGTGAAGTGACTATCAATACAAAAGCGTACAATCAAGTTCTAAGTGCAAAAACCTCTAGGATTTCTCCTTGAATCACACTTAGGGCAAGTTCTAAAAAATATATATGTATGGGAATCATTAAATCAGCCTTACCACATAAGGCATCACACTCCAAGGAGTTCACACAATACATTTCCATAGCTAGATTACGATTTTACGACAATTCAACATGTGAATAAACAAGCCAAAAAAGGGATGTGCAATATATGACAAGACAGTGCTACATTTTTCATTTCAAAAGGCCCATTTCTTCAAAACTCACTTTTTTTTCATGCCACACAAAATTTTTTTGGTGGTACCCCTCAAATACAATTTCAACAAGACTAAAAAATATGATATTTTCCCTTAAGAATGTCACCTTACAATCTATCATTGGGAAATGTCACCGGGTTCGACAATAGAAAAAGAAAAGAAAAATAAATTGGTCTTGGGGAAAGAACCGTGGTATAAAAAAATCCTTGGAGTTTATTCACTACCTACAATTTACAAAGGCGAAAACTAGACTTGCACTAACAATTTAGGACAAATATCAAAACAACAGCCCGGCAAGGGCAACATCAATCATCAACAAAACAAGTCCAACAAAGACTCACAATCACAACTCAAAAACAAAAGCTAGACAAGGGAAACATCAATAATCAATAACAATGAACACAATAAAAGAAACACTCATCCCACCCCCAACTAAAACAATACATTGTCCCTAATGTATGGATACAAAATAAATGAAGGTAAGAACTCCCTGAAGTGGTCACTCATCATCCTCCTCCTCATTTTTGGTCTTAGCATCCCCATCATGGCCTTCGTTTCTTAGGTCGTCCTCTTAATTCCCCAAGCCCTCAAACAAGTCATTAATGAGGCCTTGAACAATAGAAGGGGCAGCCATAGCTGCGTCTAGCGTGCTCATGTCGGGAACCACCATTGACGTCCAACCTTTCCATTCCCTTACTTTATCCTGGAAAGAGGTGACAGCTCCCTCCAAAACATCCACATGCGAGCATAGCTTGGTCAGGTTATCATACATTGACTTCATCTCCTTTTTAACTATTTTGACGATCAAGACAGGGAGACTTTTAGCCAATTTCTAAAGCTAGATCTCATGGGAGTGTGTCATCTCCGCATGTTTGTGAAGGCTACTTAGCTAGGAAAATGTAGGAGGAAGTGAGGCTCCCTTAGTAGGTGCTTTCTTGAAGCCTCGCCCGATGCCTCCCGATGTGGCATGTTGAGATCGGGGGCCATTGGGGCCTGCTCTAATCCATGAGAGATGAATTCATTGGGGACTTCAAACTCTTGCAACCGCTTCTTCTTTCTTTTGGGAGGATCCACGTCCCTTTTTCTATCCACTATGATCACACTTGTAGTGGTGCTAGGGGCTTCATTTGGGAAAAGTGGTACTCCATCTTGAAGGCACAACTGAGATATAAGCACAACTAAGACAAGGAATTATAAAATTGGATGGAAAACAAGTTGATAATTTAAGAGGTTGAGCGCTAGCAAAACCAACGGGACACCAGCGAAATGCAAGTATAGACCCATGAACCACCAGTTAGGCACCGGTCATTCATAGAGAACTAGGAAGAACATGACTCAACCGGAACTACAACGGCGTTTCACCGGTCTTGACTCGTGAAGCGTCGTTCTGGGACAGTGGCCAAAAGCCTTGGTCCCCCAACTACGCTTCATTCGACATTTCACCAAGCCTAACTAGTGGTTCACCAGTGAACGCCGTCCATTATATTTCATCCCCAAACTCTGAAAAACAACAACACTTTCATATCCAAGATTCATTCACCCAATAGAACAATAATAAAAACAAGTAAAAGAAATAATTTACCCTTAAGAAAGACGTCACTCCATCTATCATAAGAAAAATTGTGCATTTTAAGCGCACATAAGGATACTCGACTTCACCCCTAACTAGAATCAATCAAATCAAGAATAAAGAATTTTTCCATGGAGGATACCCACATTGTCATTCAACATTTTAGCACCACCCCCACATACCCACAATATGTATAATATAAAAAGCAATGACAAGCATAATAATGGGGTAATGGAGACATATGAATGGGGAAAACTTTGACTTTCACATGCTCAAAATGATTCACATCCTCAAACAATATTCAAAATCAAAGCACAAGCCACATACTAAATGAATTTTGAGAACAAAGAGAAAAGAAAGATCAAATTTTGGAGTTACCAAAAAATGGAGTTTCCACAAGATTTTCTTTTTCTTTTTTGCCTTAGTGTAGTGAAAGATGAGTAAGGGTTGATGAAATGAATGGAATAGGAATGTGGGATTTATAGGAGAGAAAAAGTGAATAGAAGTGGTAGGTGAGGAGATGGGTTTAATGGTGGGAAGGTGGAAAGGTGATGTATGGGGAAGTAAAAAAGTGTAAATGGAGAAATGGAAAGGTGGAGAAAAGGGTTTATAGGGAGTTGGAGAGGTTTTGACCAGAATTTTTAAAACCCTGGTTCTGATTGGTCAATAGGTTGATCAATATTTTAATCCCTTGCATACCTTGGCTTGCAGATAATCGGGGATCGCCAGTAGGCACCGACGTTTTGCCACCTTAACACAGGTGACCAACGCCCTTGTTAGTTCACTGCCTTGTACACGGTTGTTGACTAGTGGTTTGCAGGTTCATACCTATATTTTGCCAGTTTTTTCTCTGATTATGCTTCAACTACCAGGTGTTCAGTTGTGCACCTGTGTCACATCCGGTGTTTCGCGGTTCGTACCGGCATTCTGCCGGTGACTCGCCAGTTTGCCCCTCTACTCCCCAACGTACTTCTCTTAAATCCTATTCATGCAGTACTTTTTACATGTGGACCGGTGGTTCGCCGGTCAAGCGCTGTACCTGCTCTGTTCTTCTTCTCCTTGTTTTTCATCAAATTTTCAATCAAAAACAACAAAAACATTAAAGTGCTTAAAGTAAAAATGCTTGGGTTGCCTCCCATTAAGCGCCTTAGTTAACGTTGTGGCATGACATATATCTTCTCCATCTTCAACACTCCGTAGGGTTATCCTCCGATCCAATCTAATCATCAAATGGTTCATAATGCTCCACTTCACTATTAAGCACTTCCATGACCTTACACTCATCCGAAGGCTTAATAGGCTCACATACATTGAAAGTAACCTCATCACTACCTACCTAAAACTTAAGCTCCCTAAGCTCTACATCAATCAAAGCTCTTCTTGTTGCTTGAAGTGGGTGCCCCAAGATAATTGGCACCTCAATGTCCATCCCACAATCCAACACAACAAAATCAGCTGGAAGTATGAATTTGTCTACTCTCACAAGGACATCAACTAACACTCCAATGGGTCATTTAATCAACCTATCCACCATCAAAAGCCTCATGGATGTTGGTTTGGCACTCCCCAATTTGAATTTCTTGAAAATGACCAGAGGCATCAAGTCAATACTAGCAGTGAGGTCACACAAACCTTTATTGAATATGCACAAGCATATCATGCAAGGAATGGTAAATGCTCCAGGAACTTCACATTTTGGGGCAAAGTTTTTGGTCATGACAACACTACAACGAAGGGTCACCTCATCGGTGCCCGTTTACACCACCTTCTTTTTCTTCAAGAGCTCCTTCATAAACGACGTGTATCCTGGCATGTGAATCAAACCATCCACAAGCAGTATATTTATGGATAATTTGCTGAACATTTTGATAAACTTGCGAAACTGAGTATCTTCCCTTTTCTTGGTCAGCCGCTGTGGATATGGAGGTGGAACCCTTGTTTCTTGATCTTTGTCATTGGAGGCCTTCTTGCCTTCATTTCCAATCACATCATATGAAGGATTCAAATCAACTTCTCCATCATCCTTCCATTCTTCATCATAAAAAAAACTTGGTGTTTTTGGCACCTTTTCCACAACATCATCATCCTTTGCCTTCGGGGCAACAACATCCTTGGGCTTCACCCCCACATCCTTCAATATATTGCTACTCCTCGTCATGATTGCCATGCAATGGAAATCTTTCTTTGGATTGGGAACAGTGTCACTCAGGAGTACACCCTTCATGTGGGGTTCATTTGTGAAGACAAATGGTTCATTTGGGCTTCAAGGTGCTTGATTGATGTTGAGTGGGAACTTACTGTTTGGGCGAGGTTAGACACCTCCTTTTTTAATTCATTAACCCCACTATCAGTGGATACTACATTCTTTAACAGTTGAGACAACATGTCTTCAATCTTCAAATTCCCCACATCACTCACTCCTGGCTGCCCTTAAGATGCTTCTGCTTTTGGAGGACGCACATAGGGGTTAGCACTTTGGTGGTGCCTCTCTCCTTCGCCATTTTGATCTCTATTCACCCATAGATTATTTTTGTCCCCCTATCCTTTATTATCAAGGTTTATACAACCTTGATTCTCCTCCCTTAGGCGACAAGGAACTTTATTGGCACCTTGATACCCAGAGCGAGAACCACCCAATTGACCCGCCATGTATTGGTACTCCTCATATCTCAGGGGTGAAGGGTCATCATCAAATGGAAGATGGCTTTGGGCATTTACAACATTCACACTCTTTGCACCAGCTCCTATCACATGTTTCGTCATTAAATCTAGTTGGGTCATCATCTTAGCAAGAGTTTCATCTCTAGCTTCATCCCTTTTACTCATCTAAGTAGTCACAAGATTGGGGGCAACATCACTAGATGATACCTCCACTTCTCTAGTATGCCATGCCCGATTGTTCTTAGTCAATCTATGAAAACGTTTTTTGGCTATTCTATAGGGCTGATCCATGATGGAACCACCAGCCAAATTATTTTCCATGGACTTATTGATAGAATTCAATGAACGGTAGAAGCTCTAAAGTAGAACCCCATTGGGCAAACCATGGTTCCGGCAAATGGAAATTTATTTCTTGAACCTCAACCATGCTTCATGGAGTTGTTCCCCAGCAAGTTGTTGGAAGTTGGTAATGTCATCCCTGAGATGCAGCATCCTCAAGGGAAGGAAGATCCTACCAAAAATGCTTCCATGAGTTCATTCCAAGAGGTAATAGATTCGGTAGGGAACTCCTCCAACCAAGCAATTTCTTCCCCGGTTAGTGAAAATGGGAAGATCCTCAATCTAATCGACTCTTGACTTATATTTGAAATTTTGAATGATTCACAAACCTCAATAAAATTTCGAAGATGCCTATTTGCATTCCCACTTGGCATCCCTCTGAAGAGACCTTCCATTTGGAGTAAGTGCAGCATTGTACTTGTCACATGAAATATTACATTTCCTACCGTAGGAGGTAGGCAAATGACACCTGCTACATGGGGCATCACGGGATCATCATCCTCATGATCCATGTGCCCATCTACCAAACCTTCTCCTTCTTGTGAGTGTTGACTCATATCAAAATAAACCTAAATGGTACCAATAACAAAAGTAAAGTTAAACCACCTAAGATGCAACAAATCAATTCAAAATAACAAACAACTAAAGGCTATCAAACTCATTTCCCCACAATGGCACCATTTTTTATAAAATCCAAATTCATTCCTCTTGACGAGAGAGTGTAAACGGTCGTTCACAAAATAAATATATCCAACGAATGCTGGGGTCAAATACCAGAGGGAATATTAGTTGATCACACAAGATTTGTCTATCAAATTGAAGTAAGTTTCATTAATGTCTCAACAACAATACAGTAAAATTTGGGGAATCACAACTTGTCAATTTAACTATAAAATTTTCTCACAAATACAGGGAAAAAGTGTAGAAGATACCAAAAGAGAGACTACTAGGGGTGTGAAATAATCGGGGAATCATTGTATTGGGATTATTAACATCTCTTAGCCTTAGTGAATGGTATAATTAGTTGTGGACAAGATGGCATCCTACGTTTCTCAACCAATTAGATGCCTCATACCTCGGGTTTTCTAAAATCTCAAAGCCTTTCTCATAACAACCACATCAACTTGGGTAAGAGTTAACTATTTCTAGCTTTGATTCTCAATGGGTGTTTGACAATGGGTTTTGGCTATTTCTAGCGTAACCCCACATGATCAACACCCAATTACCCACTAATGTTTCATTATCCATACTCTAAATTCTTTTTTCAAGAAAAACTAGAGTAAGTAAAAATAACTCACATTTGCAACTCTGAGTATTTAGATTAAAATTTAGATGAAACACTATAATTATACTAATTAAACAAATCTAAGATCAATCGAAAAATACCCAATCTAAATCAACCCCAATCATCCATATACCCCTAAGTAAGGAATTTTAGCTACTCATATAAGTATAAGAAGATATTGCAGTAAAAAATAATTCAATATCCATTCAAAATAATGAGTAAGAAAAAATCAAGCTCAAAGGTCTGATCTCCAATATAGTTTTCTACCTTTTCAAGGAAGAAGGAGACGAGTTCTTCTCTCTCTACTTCTCTCTCTAATTCAATACAAAGAAAATAGGATAATAAAAATTGATATGGAATAATGGAAGGTTCAGTTCCTTTTTTTGATGTACAATAATAGGGTACATTCTGTCTACTCATTATGGAGTTTGACATTTTACCCCTTTGCTGACAGACGTCAGTTGTGATTCATCGGCAGTTCACCAGTGATCATCTACAGTCCACCGGTGGGTTTTAGCTATTGGTCATTGAATTCCAGAGCACTTCGGTGTTGGCACTAACAGTTCCCCGATGCTAATCCATGGTCTGCCGATATCTGTTCCTCAACAACATAGTAGGTGATCTTGGGCAGATTTATATTCCCAAGTGATACTCAAATGCGTCATTTTGTCTTGTTTATCCATCGTTGTTTGTACATTCTCATGTAATTTGTAGTAAAATGTCAATTTATACTAACCAACATGATTAGTGTTGTTTTGCAGGAAAAAGACAATTTTAGGAAGCTAAGATGCATGTTGGGAGAAATCAGGAATGGACTCGGAAGNGACTCGGAAGCGAGCAAGGAAAAGGCCAAGGAAAGCATGACTTAAAGGGGCTCCGCGATGGAGCCGTGTCACGCTGCCATCGCGGATGCATTCTGCCTCGAATGATAAAAGTTGGCAAATTTCCAGAGGAGGTCCGCGTTGCCTCCGTGGCATGTTGGACCTAATTACCTGGAACATGGAATTCTAGTGAAGGTGCACGTTGTAGCCGTGGCACGTTGGCCAAGCCCCGCGTTGCACGCTGTGGCATGTTGGGCATAAATACCTGGAGGGCTAGATTCCAGTGAGGGTTCACGTTCGTGCCGTGTCACGGAGGCAGTGCTCTGCGATGCACTCTATGACACGTTGCTTGTTATTCCGGGAAAAATTCCCACTAGTATAAATAGAACACTTAGGCTCATTTTTAATTATTCTGACTTGGTGGAGAAAGAACGTGGATTACAAGCAGTTGAGGTGACGAAAATCTTAGGGTTTTTCTCTCTCTTTCTCCTTTCTTTCAATTGTTTGTATGATTTACACTCATTTTATGATGTTTAATCCACAAATGAGTGGCTAAATTCACTTCTTGCTGAGGTTAAGAACATTTGTAGTGAAATGTAATTACGTCATTTCGGTTTTCCATCTTTTCTTCCATGGTTGTTAACATTAATTCTTGTTCTTGTTGCATTAATATGTGGCCAATGTTAATGTATATCTAAAAATTAGGTTTCACTCGAGAGAGCAAGAAATTGGAAAGTTGTGAATTGATAGGATATGATCTTTTCCTTTGTTTGGGAAAATTGAGAATTGATTTACCTTCGGGATAAATATACACGAAAGTCGTATTAGTCAATTACGGAATCGGTTTGTATGAAACAGAACATGAATTTCTTTTTATCACGAAATGTAGGTGGAAGGTTCATGATTCTTAAGTTGGGTTAATCTGAGAGTTTTAATCCATAGGCAATAATTCTTGACTGCTTGGCCAGGAAAGATTAATCAAATTATAACGATAATTTATTTCTCTACATGTTCGTTTCTCAGCTTGTGCTCTCTATAGTTCGAGACTCAAATTGTATATTCGTTTTAGACTTAGTATAAATTAGGAAATAAAATATCAAAATCTTCTTCACCTTTGTTATGCATTTTTAGAGTTCCGAGTTTATTGACATGATTAGATTAATACTCGTAGTCCGGTCTGTGGGATCGATACTTGGCTTACTTGAGCCATTTTACTACTTGTTCGACCACGTGCACTTGCGTGTAGTCATCCCAAACGGACGAACGGTAGAGGCACAATCAGTGGCGTTTCGCTAGTGTCCTCATGTGGAGTCTGGAGTCCTCATCTCTTTTCTTCCATTCCTTTGCGCGATTTAATTCTTTTATATTCAAGTTAAGTACTGCGAGATCGAAAAAAGGGCATAAAATCCCACCTAAATGACACAAAAACTAGCAAGCTTCGTGTTTGAGAGGCTAGTGATTTGTTATATTACCAACTCTCCACATGCTTCTATGTATATATATAGTCTCATGATATAGTTTAGAGTGATCGAGTCTCGGCCTCGACGTAGCTACCTCCTGTGGCTAGTCCGACCTTAGCGTGGGTGAGTCCTCAAGATCCCAGGAAGTACGTCGGTAGTGCATGTTCTTTCTTTATATGTATGTTGTATAACAAAGTTCAACTCTCTCCATTACGTAACTCATTCTATATGCATTTGCATAATATGCCTCCCTTTATCAAATCGATGGAAGAAGGAATAGAAGCGTGATAGCTAGAGAATGGCAATGGAGATGGGAATAAGCTAGCTCCTTTGCTCCAATGGGCCGTTTGAATAAGTAGGTGACTCATGCTAATTTCAAAGAGTGCTTTTGGATATTGGCATAGGCTATGATAGTCTAGTTGAACAAGCATATAGATACCCATGTGAACAACCCAATGCGAATGTTGCGAGAGGCCCAGAGAGACTTGCACTAAGATGAACCACGAGAGTTTCATTATTCTAGGTGGATGATGATACATAAGGTTGTGAGGAGATCGAGAAGATTACCCCAATTATAGGTGTTTGAAAGGAGAGTGTAGATTTGGCTTCCACGTCAGCTAAAGGGTAGCTTCGCATTTGCTTCCCTCAACACTTGGGCGGGTTCTTTCCCGAAGTTGAGAGGAAACAAAAGCGACAAGGTTCATCAGTTTGAAGCAAAATGTCATGACTATTCGGGGAGTATGCCATGAGGTTCACCTATCTATGCAGTATGCTCACAGGATGGTTCTTAGGAGTTAAGAGTTCTTATGAGAAGTTTATATTGGGGATTGAAAATTCGCTAGAGAAAAGAGTGCGGGACCTCTATGCTTATTAGCAAAATGGACATCTCGCGATTGGTTTTTATGCTCGGCGAGATAAAGGAGGAGCATATGAAGGAGAGGAGAGAGAGGCCAACATGGCTAGGACGGGGAGCTTTGGATATTCTCGTTAGAGAGGTCGATGAGTGGACATCGCCCATTGTCCAATCTAAGGTCATCAGCCCAGCTCTATCATCAACCGGTATATTAGCAACACCCCAAAAGTTCCTAAGGCAGACCCAAGACTAGTGTATTGAGATATTTATCGCTTCGACTTTCGGGTTAAGTTTGAAACCACTCTAGGTATATAGGTTGTAGAGTTTGATGAATTCCATGGAAAATAGGTGTTAATAGCAATTCTTAACTGTGAAAAGTGCAATGGATACATATTAAAGTCATAAGGAAGTTCTAGCACAAAGTTGAGTTGAGAGACTTCTTAACAATTGAGTTTTCGTATAAGTTCTTGCAAGGCTCAACTTCTAATGACCATAGATCCCGTTTATAAAGTGTTTTGGGTTATTCAATAAACCAAATAGAGTACCTTTGATTCTTCTTTCAAGTCATCTACCGCACATCAATCGAAGTTTGGAGTAAAAAGTTATGAGCAATTTAGTGGAACTGCACCGAATCATAACGGTTCATCGAAGTGAGTTATTAAGTCACCTAAAGAATCATTAAGTGACGTTAAGTGGTAAAAATTGGTGGAAAATTCATGTTTGGTCTTGGCCCGGTTAAGTGACCCATTAAATGGCATAACGAATCTTCATGTCAGGCGTTAAGAAAAGATCGAGAAAGTTGGAAAATGTCTCGGTGACAGCAAGCTGGTCTTAGCAACCCGTTAAGTGGGCACTAATAGGTCGTCGGGTGATAGTTAGTTCTTGTAGAAGTTCACTTTTTAGTCGGGTTATTAAGGGCATTTTCATAATTTCTAAGTTCCTAACTACTAAATTAAGTCGTATTGAACATCAAAAATGGTATTTAGAGGGTTTAATTCATTCTAACCTTCATTCTACTCCTAACACTCAAATTGAAGATCAATTCCTCTCAAAGCACCTAGGGTTCTTCTAACCTTCTTCCTAAATTCTCTTGGGTCTTCAAGTAAAGTTGTAGATGTTCTAGCTCGATTATGTAGTGCCATGAATGGGGATTTCATCCATCCTTATGCCCGGATCCATTTGTCATGTTCATGAATTTAAGTCCCAAATCAAGTGTATAGCAATCCTAGAGGTTTTAATCCAATTCTATAGGAAACTCGGGTTTTGTCTATAGGTTCAATTCCCTTATGTCTCAAATGATGATTTAAGATAAATGGGCATATTTTTACACTCAATTTGATTATTATAAATTATGCCATATTATGCATGTCTTCATGAAATTCAATTACATGATTCTATGATTTCAAGCATAATGAGTTATCTAGTATGCATGAATATTTATGAAATCTCAACTTATGATTTCATGATTTTGAATTATGAAGTAAATTTCAAGTATGTATGATTTCATGATTTGGTCAAGCCCAAGTAAAGTTAAGTATATTTTATCAAGATTTATCCAAGCCTTACAAGATCAATTTTAAAGAGATATTTGGAGTCTAGACTCCCCGCTATTCTACGGCATAAGCTATATTTTGAAGATGTTTTTGGGTTGAGACTCCCAATATGTCTTCATAAGCTATATATATGTTTGGGTGTAGTGCATAGCAAAGTGATCTGGGGTTTCAAGGTTCTCGATCTATATCTCTCATAACTACGTGCCAACATAGAGATATAAATGCAGGACCTCTCAAGAGAGTGTTCCCCCGCTGAGACACAGTGATATCACACCTCAATCCGTTCTTTTCCCTAGCAAGGCATGGATGGCTCTTTGCCCGCCAGTTGGGTTAGTAGGGCATCACCAGATCTATTGTGATAGTGTCGGTTATGACTAGTCTCCCATTATTCCTCATTCTTTTAGTTACTTATGTTCATATATTATGATATTATGTTTTATAGCATATTTGACCTATAGATCATCTTATGAGTTTTTCATGTATGATTTCATGTATTGTACATTATATGATTTCTATTTCTAAACCTTGGAATCCAGCATGTTTTTGGCTCAATGATGAAGATCTCGAATTTTGATTACTTCGAGAATATGGCTTTAGCATGCAGTTCTTACTATCATGATCTATTTGATTTATATGCATGATTTTTTACTATAATTTTACTAGCATGTTTTAATTCCTCTACATACTCAATACATTGATATCTTGTTGCGTACTTTGTGCTAAATCATCTCATGGTACGGGTTTGGGTGATTAGTCCTAGTCCGCCGATTAGTCACGGTCTGGACTTGATCCCGGCTAGCGGTGGTGAGTCCTCGTCTTACGAGGACTAGAGTTATCTGCTTTATTTCAATTGTACACTTCATTTTAGTTTGAGACTTTGAGTTATCTAGGGACTTCTCCCAATATCTCACCAATTAAGTAGAGTTTCGGATAAGTTAGAATATTCGGCTTTGTGTTCGATATTTGGATATTATCACTTGATATACATTTTATGATAACTAATCTTAAAACATTCATGCTTATGTTGTTTTCTCTTTAATTATGCTTTAAATTCATTCTATGTATGTGCCATTGGATTAGGCTTGAAGGAATTCATAGTTCTAGGTCCGTGTCTTGGTACGGGTCCCAGGATCGGGTCGTGACAAACTTGGTAGTAGAGCATTAGTTTAGGGTGACCTAGGGTGTCTGCAGGTGTTAAGTAGAGTCTTTTATTCGGTGTAAAGTGCTCCATACTTATGGCAGAAGAAGTTACAAGGCGTTTTTAGGAAACTTCCATTCTTTCATGAGTCTACAGTGCTATGAGTTCTTTCTCTATTCCTCTAACTTGTGTTATGAGCGTGTGCGAAGTACGTCTCCTAAAGAAAAAATGGAAGTCGATTCGGCCACACAAACTCTATTAGGCCCCATATTCGGGCAAATTCTGAATCTACGCGAGCTCGAAATTTGCCTTGAGTAGTACGGGCCATGACCACTCCGGCTTTGCCAACCGAACAATTGCATCTGGACCCCATAGAAAAGTAATGACTACTAGGGCTAGATTGCACGGGAAATAGTCCATATAAGTTCCTTGGTTAGTGGATGGGGAGTTCAAGGAGAAAAGGAAATAAGAGAGCCAAGATAGGGAACTTTTTTTCGGCCGAGTTGGTGGTGAAATCTTAGCTCTGACCTTGGGCAAAATGGCATGCTCAAGGGATACCTAACAACTTAGTTTGCCTTGTTTAGCTACTTGTTTATATACGTTCTCATGTAATTTTATGTAAATGTGAATATATACACTAACCAACATGATCTGGATTCTTGTTTTTGTAGGTTTAAACTGAATTAGAGGAACTAATCTATGATTTGGTGAAGTGGAGCATGGACTCGGAAGTAAAACGTGAACGTCGGCAAGGAGGACGCGCGAAACATCCCACTGTAGCGTTGGCAACGTGCCACGGTAGGCGAGCTGCGCGAGAAGGGCTGCGACATGCCATCAAATGCGGCTAGCGCAAGCATGACACGGCGCGCGTGGTCGGCTCACGCACAGCGACGGTTTTATGTGTTTCCAGTGTGCATGTGCGTTATCTCCCCGTGTCACGGAGAGCAAGTGCTTGCGATAACCTCAGTGACCTGTGAGCTATTCCATTAGGGCATAATTTTATTCACCTCTCATTTACTATAATAGGTCCCTTATCTCCTAAAATCATTTTTCACGATTTATTTTGGGCTTTGCCATGGAGTGAAGAGGAGAAGTGGGAGAACTGACCTAGGGTTCATCAATTTCATCTTACTCTTCTACCAATTCTTTTAAGTATGTTACTTTAAGCGTGTTTTTCTTGTAATTATACGAACTTGATCGTGTTTAGAACCCTTCCTCTAGGGTTGAAACCACATGGTGTGATTGTGAATACATGATTTTGTTTTGGTTTTAAGTTTTTAATTGTTGTTTTGTATTACATTCTTAATTATGATTGTTTTTATTATTGATCACCATGAATACACACACGTTACACATAGATTAAAGCTTAAGAAAGTAAACCTAGAGCAAGCAAAAGAATGTAGGGAGCAAGTTTGTATCTTTCGATATAATTCGCGGTTAGGATAAGAAATTATAACCTAATTTTTCCTTGCTTGGTTACTAAAATGGGATGAGCTAGACACCAGAATTATCACATCACCACTCCCATAAGTAGTTGTAAACTAAGTTCGGTTTAAATGATTAAGTACGAAAGTCCCTTCAACAAGAACATAAACAAATAAAACCACATCACGTAATTGAATTGCCCACGAACTAGAAGGTCACATACCTGCTCAACGATGTAGTTGTGAGGCTTGTTTGTCGTATTTAGAGGATCGAAAGACCATGAACATGAAATTTTAATTATGTGAAGACAGTGATAATTCCATACTTAAACCATTACAAAGCGTAGTATGATTATCGGCGTTAGCTCTAGTTTCTCCTTGAATGTTTCGAGTATTTAAGCTGACCACCCCTAGACTTAATTAAACTTTATCGAAAAAGTCTAAATCCAAAACTTGTGAAATTAATATCACACTTGAACTTGATAATTACACAGGATTGGTCGGTCTAGTGTGGGTTCGACATCAGAGCTCTTAAAAAGGAACCTTTGTATTACTTGACGACCGTGTACACTTGCGTGTGCGCTCGGGTAGTCGTCGACAAGTTTTAGCACATTGTACGTCTCAATAAGTTTTGGTGCCGTTGCCGGGGACTCGCGAAGTTTAGTGAATTTATACATTTTTGTTTTGATTTTAAATTTCCTTAAGTGTTGAGAAACTTGGTCTTGGTTTGACTTATTGCAGGTGACGGGTTGTCTTTAGAGGCTAGGAATAGAGAGCTTCTAGAACCGTTCTTGGAACGAGCGTCAAATTTATTTGAAGAAGGAGAGTATAGCTCTTGAGCAAAAGCTGAAAAGACTTCAAGAAAGATGCGACAACAACCACTGCGAGGACAAACACAGTGTCACCAGCTTGATAGCGGCTTGAGACCCGGTTCACGTGGCAATCCCTGGCGGCGAATGTGAACTCTAGTATCAGAAATAAACCGAAACCTGGGAGAGGCGTTGGGTGAAATAGAACATGGTGTAACTTTACATTCTAGTGAGTCGGTCTTGGGATGGAACATGAGGACCCACAGCGACTAACACAAAACATTTTAGAGATTAGTAGCACTTTCGTCCCCATCGGAGTGTCCCTGGACTATGTCAGGCTTACCCTCTTCCCATTTTATTGTTGGGAGAGGCAGGTGGTTGAAAGGCTGAGCCACCAAACTCCATAACTTCTTGGGATAATTTGGCGAAGTTCTTGATCAGATTCTTTCCTTCGAGGCAAGATTGCAAAATTGAGAAGTGAAATGCGGAGTTTCAAGTAGAGGCCTAATGAGAATTTATATTTGGCTTGGGAAAGATTCAAGTCATTATTGGGACAAATTTATACCATCACGGAAATCCAATGAAGTCTTTGGCTCATACCTTTGTAGAAAGTCTAGACCCACACATAAATGTTTTTCTAGACTCTGCATCGGGTGGGCAAGCCTTAAAGAAGACGTATGATGAGCTTGTACCTGTTGTTGAATAGAATTGCATAGGGAAATCCAGTGGCACGGTGAGTCATCGAGAGGGAGTAGGAAAAAGAGAAGGGTTGATAGAGGTAGATGGTATGAATTTCTTGGCAGCACAACTAGCCGTTAAAGCGTCGATTATGTTCGATTCGATAGCGGTATGAACCAACGGGTCGAGGTTAATGCGATTGCGACAAGCTGATTGGTGTGAAATTTTGGAATAATAGGCAAATGCAGAATCTTGTGGGCCAATCGTAATAAGTCAATTTTGTTGGGAATATTCAAAGGAACAATAAGAATTTTAGAACAATTATAACGAAGAATTGGCGAGCCACCATAATTTTTCTTGGGGTGGAAATCAAAAGCAAAGATATCGGCAACCTCAATAGCGACGGTATCGGCGGGGAATAGGCGAGAATGATGGCGATTGAGCGGCAACATTGAGGAAACGTTGCGGAAAATCATTGAGACCAGACTCAGTTAAGGAAAATCAGCGAGATGGCATCGAGACTTGAAGAATAAACAATTGGCCACCATGATCTAGAAAAGAAAATGGGTGAGATAGCGACTTCTCAAAACATGAGACCGCATTGAGGACTAACAAGTGACACAAATCCTAACCCCGGAAGTCGGAGTCCGCGCCATCAATTTGAGGAGCCGCAAACAATTAGGCGTGCGATGTAAAAGAGAAAGAAAGGAGGTGCGGCGGAGTTGGTTAGACGGATCATCCAACGACAAGGGAGAGAACCGAGTCTTGGGTAACAAATGCACAATCTTCATTGCATCGGCCACGAGACCACCGCCACCATTCCCTCGGGAGATTCAAGAAAAGGAGGAGGAATGCTTGAAAAAGTTCTTTGAGATTTTCAAAGAACTTGCGTAAATTTGCCTCTTATTGATGTTTTGGAGGGGAATGCCCAAGTATGCTAAATACTTGAAGGATGTGATGGCCAACAAAGTCGGATTAGTGGATGTCAGAGACGGTAGCACTTCAACGGAATGCAGTCACGAGAATTATTGAGCAAGATTCCTAAGAAGCTCGGAGCAGGGAGTTTTACCCTCCCCATACAAATTGGTAAAGTTGAAGTGCTACGAGCTTTATACGATCTAGGGAAAGCAGTTAATCTAATGCCTATCTTTATTTAACACCACAGGGTTGAAATCAAGGAAAACAAGGTTGATCTTTGCTGTTTGGCGGATGTAAAGTCGCAGTAAGCCTTAGAATGGAATCAAAAAAGGACATACAAATCAAAGTGGGTAAGTTTATTATACTGCTGATTTTATTATTTTAGATTTTCATGTTGATGACAGGTACCCTTAATCTTGGGATGGCCATTCTTAGCCCGGAGGAAACGGTAATTGACTTAAGAGCGGGGACCACCAAATGAGTCGATGATGAAGAAGAACTCTTTCGAGTATACCAGAGATTAACCACGCCACTTAAAAAACCTTTGTAGGGTTAGTGTGTCCCGGAGGATAAGTGTGGTGTGGTAGATTCCACGAGTCCACGGCCAAAGGTAGCGATAAGTGTTCAACTAGGAGTACGATAAGGCTTTAGTTTGATATGAAGTTGGAGGAAGAGAGGAACATAGTGGAGGATGTTCCCTATAAAAATAAAAAGAAAAGAAGATGGTTCTTGAAAGGGAACCCAGGTATGAGGATGTCCTGAAAATGATAGTTCACGTCGTGCTTAGCGATGTAAAATAAGGCGGCGCAGGAGAGCAACAAGGGTACCATAGGTACAATTTGTAATTTTGTTTATGTGTTTGTTTATTTTCAATTTATGTTGTTTTTGGTGAAAGTTAGGAAAGCACGAGAAAGAGGGGAATTACAGTACCCATGGAGGAGAGAGCTAACAAGCATGGAGAAAAAGTGTAGGGTCAAACACCCACTTGTGCAAAAAATGAAGAAAAACATCTTTGATGGAAGTAGACATAGAGGCACAGGGAGTATTTCTCATCCTTTTGAATTTTAATTAGATGCTTTGGGGACATAGCTTGATTCAAGTGTGGGGTGAGGAAATTTCAAAAATTTTGTGTAATGATTTTGGTGAAATGTAATTAGCGATACATGAAAATTTTGAGTTGAGCATGACTTCATCACCTATTGGTTTTCTTTTCGGTTAACTAGACGGGGGTTCTTTGAGCGAAGAATAAGAATTTCTGCAATAATAAATAATTTTTTTAGTCATAGTTAGAGACTATTTCCAACAATTGATGGATGAAAATCGTATTGAGGAAAAAATAGTCAATAGGTTTTGGTTTTGAAGCGTAGCTAATTGATGGCTTGATGTTCTTGTTATGTGCTATACATGATTGTAAGATACAATTGTGGTTAGTGTTGAAGCATGTAAGAAGTGTATATCTTTGTTTGAGACACTTAGGCTCTTGAATTTGACTCGATGTGATTGAAGCTTAATTCTAAATTTTTGTGATTAGGCATTTGCGTTAAGAGTTTGTTGAATGTGTCTTGAATTGAGCATGTATTTGTGAGTGAAAGGTTTTCGAATATTAGTGCTATTGTGGAATGTCTAGAACCTCTCTGGTGTGTATATAAAAACGAAATGAAGGATGTGGAGTGTAGGAGATGATTTAGGCATTTCTTTGAATGAACCTAATTTTTATCCCTCACTTTACCTACCTTGAATTTTGAATCCTAGTGACCCCATTGAGCCTTAATCCTATTCCTTGATAGCTCTGACATAAGCTTAATCCTTTTCTTTCATTAGCCTTGAATGTTGATCCAAAACTCCTAAGCTCTTAGGGGAAAATCGAAGAGTGAAGAGGAGTAGAAGCTTATGAAAAGAAGGAAAAGTAGCCGATTGTAAAAGAAAGTTGAGAAAGGTCAAGGGTGCACTTGTTTGAAAATGCCTGAGTATTGTAGGAGTAATAAATAAATTGGTAGGGAGTAATAAATAAATGAATGAAAAAGTTGCTTAAGTACCCCTTACTAATAAGCTGAGTGTGCTTAAAGAAATGGGAACAAGAAGAGAAAATTCAAAAGTGAAAAGAATGAGGAGGAAGTAAGAAAAGAGATGTCCTTAATGAATGTTGAAGTTATTAAAAGCGCTTGGGGAAGATAGCCACTATTCTTATCCATAATATTACCTACCCTTCCCTTCGCTTACATTACAACCCATTAAGTCCTACTTGATCTTACATTCAAACATCCTTAAATTCGTGGAGTAAAACACTAAGGGCAAGCTTATGGTTCACTACATGATGCATGCGAATTCCTTGAGAGAGCGAGCGTAATTCTATTCATATACCCATATATGTTGTGATTTGAAAATTTGTAAGTAAAAATGGGTAACTCTCTTGTTGTGAGGGCACATGTTTAATGAGAGATAACATTCACGTCGGATTTCCTGATCGATTGATTTGCATGGGTTTGCTAAGATTGAGAGTCGATTATCGAGGTTAGGAAGTCTTAACATAGTTATATATCATTTTAATGATTAAATCGTGCATGCTCTATTTTTAACTTGCTATCTTAAATAATCATTGTACCCGTAGCTTGAATTGTCTTGCTAAATTAGTTATGTGTGAGTCTTCATTTACATGAGATGTAAAAGGGTTGTTCGAGGACGAACAAGGCTTTAAGTGTGGG
>JACEIK010013048.1:0-24758 GCA_018107945.1 Datura stramonium | reverse complement strand
ATGATTTGAAAGTCTTGAGCCTTATGTTTTCTTACGAAATTTATGATACAAGCATGATGTACTTCTCCTATGTTTATTTATGAGTTTATTATACTTTTAACGTTCGTTTTACTTACCTTGCATACTCGGTACATTCCACGTACTGATCGCATACTTTCTATGTTGTATCATTTCATGATACTGGGTCCGGATCCCAGGCTCAACCTCATCCTTAGTCCTTCTCAACTTACGCTCTCAGCTTATTGGTGACTCCTCATGTTCCGAGGGCCGTCTGACAGACTTCTATGTTATCTTGTGTTTTAGTATTGTTCGGGTTAGTTTGGGACGTTATTCCATCAACCCATCGTATGTAGTAGAGGCTTTCAGAAAAGTTTATAGTACTCAGCTTATGTGTACGCTTAGTATTTTCTGATGTTATGCTACAGTTATGGTTCCACTATATTTTTATGTTTAGTATTCTGCTTATTTAAATGAGATTAGTTGTATGCATGTTCCGTGGGTCGACTTGGGGTCTCTCAAGGTCCCTTGTCCCGTGTGTACGTTCGGGCCGTGACAAACTTGATATCAGATCAATAGGTTTGGAGTGTCCTAGGTGTCCGAAAGCCGCATTAAATAGAGTCTTTTTCATGGGTGTGAAACGCGCCACTCCTATGACAAAGAGGCTATTAGACGTTTAGGAAACGTTCCCTTCTTTCATGTTCTATGTCGTACGATGAAATGCCTCACCAACCCTCTAATTTGTGCTATTAGCAATAGCAGAATTATGTCTCATAGAAGAATGAATGGAAGGAGGAATGGAAATAATGAAGGCCACGGAGGTGGCAATGACCATGGGCATCAGCAAGCCCCACCTGTACAGGAGCCCCAGGCACTAGAGCCAGCTGCCAACGCTGACTTTCGGGCGGCTATTCAGATGTTTGCATAGGCCTTGACCGATCAGGTCAACCAGTAGGCCATTGCGTAGGTCCCACAGAATGGCAATGCAGTGGCGGCTCAGATTAGAGACTTCTTGAGGATGAACCCTCCTGAGTTCACGGGGTCAAAGGTGGAAAAGGATCCACACGAATTCATTGAAGGGATCTTGAAGGTCACCCAGGTTATTGGGGTGACAAATGGGGAGTGTGCTGACTTGGCCTCTTATAAGCTAAAAGAGGTCGCTCACATTTGGTACAAGTAATGAAAGGACAGCAGGGTAGCGGGAGCGGGCCCTATCAGCTGGGATGAGTTCCACATGGCCTTTCTCCATAGGTTTTTCCCTTGGGAGATGAGGAAACTGAAAGTAGCTGAGTTTGTTAAACTCAAGCAGGGAAAGATGACAGTGCTGGAGTATTCACTTAAGTTCTCTCATTTGTCAAAATACACCCCGGAGCTAGTGATGGATAAGAGGGCGCGGGTGAGCCGATTTGTTCATGGTGTGGCAGGCTATTTATATAAGGATTGTAGGACTACCATGCTTCACCAGTATATGGACTTTCCTCACATAGTGTTGTACACCCAACAGATGGAGGTGGACCATGCGAGGGAGAGGGTTTGCAAAGAGGGCTCGGACGGATAGTCGTGGGATTTTGCTTCAGAGGTCCGGCGGTGGCTACCGCCCACAGTTTCAGCAGAGATCACTAGCCCAGCACCATCATCAACTAGTGTTCCATCCATACCCAAGGGTGATCAGAGGAGCAGGGCTTCAGGGTCGAGGGATCAGAGGGGCACCTAGTTAGAGTATACCTCTCCAGCCTGCGGGAAGTGCGACAAGAGTCACAATGGGGAGTGCCTGCTCATTTCAGATGTATGCTATGGGTGTGGTAGATTTGGGCACATGCGCCGAGCGTGCCCATTTGCTAGACAGGGTGATGATAGGGGTCGTTCATAGACCACTAGGATAGCTGCAGATCCAGCCCGTTCCGCTCCACAGGGAGAATCGACTAATGGAGGTGGCGGACAATGCCAAAACCAATTCTATGCCCTTGCCTCGCGCCAGAAGCAGGAGACTTTTCCAGACATGGTTATTGGTATGTTGCGTGTCTTTCATATTGATGTTTATGCCTTTTTAATCCGGGAGATACCTTGTCTTTCGTGACTCCTTACATTGCTAGTAGCCTTGGAGTTAGTCTCGAGACCTTGTCAGAACCGTTTTCAATTTCGACCCCTGTTGGTGATTCATTCATAGCTAGACGAGTATGTAGAGAATGCCCAGTCACTGTGTTGCATAAGGTTACATCTGCAGACCTTGTAGAGTTAGCCATGACGGACTTTGATGTTATTCTCGGCATGGATTGGTTGTTTGCATGTTATGCTTTGATTAATTGTAGGACCCGTACAGTGGAATTTCATTTTTTGGGTGAGTTAGTGTTGGAGTAGAAGGGTAGTTCGGCGTTATCAGCAGGTTGGTTTATTTCCTATCTTAAGGCCAGGAAAATGATTTCTAAAGGTTGCATGTACCACCTAGTTAGGGTTAAGGATGTGAAGTCCGAGACCCCGACTATTCAGTTAGTTCCGGTGGTATGCGAATACTCGAAGGTGTTTCCTGATGATTTTCTCAGTGTTCCTCTAGAGAGGGAAATTGATTTCGATATTAATCTATTATCCGATACGCATCCTATCTCTATTCCTCCCTATAGGATGGCTCCACCGGAACTAAAGGAATGGAAGGATCAGTTAAAGGATCTGTTGAATAAGGGCTTCAAGGCATATCTGGATATGTTCGTGATCGTGTTCATCGATGACATTCTTATATACTCACAGAGTGAGGAGGAGCATGCCGCTCACTTGAGAGTAGTACTTCAGGCCCTCAAGGATCGTCAGCTATATGCAAAGTTCAGTAAGTGTGAATTTTGGTTGGACTCGGTGGCTTTTTTGGGTCATGTGGTGTCAAACGAAGGCATAAAGGTGGATTCGCGGAAAATTGAAGCGGTGAAGAATTGGCCCAGGCCGGTGAACCCTTCGGAAATTCGGAGTTTCTTGGGTCTTGCTAGCTACTACCGGAGGTTTGTTGAGGATTTGTCATTTATTGTGGCACCCTTGACTAAGTTGACTCAGAAAAAGGTGAAGTTCCAATGATCGAATGCTTGTGAGAAAAGCTTCCAAGAGTTGAAGATCTGACTCACTTCAGCACCAGAGTTGACTTTGCCCGAGGGTACCGGTGGCTTTGTTGTATATTGTGATGCTTCGAGAGTCAGACTGGGATGTGTGTTGATGTAGCGTGGAAAGCTAATAGCATATTCCTCAAGACAGCTGAAAGTTCATGAAAAGAATTACCCGATCCATGATCTTGAGTTGGCCATGGTGGTGTTTTCATTGAACATATGGAGACATTACTTGTATGGGATCCACGTGGATGTATTTACGGATCACAAGATCTTGCAATATGTGTTCACACAGAAGGATCTAAATCTTCGGCAAAGGAGGTGGTTGAAGTTAATTAAGGACTATGACATGAGTGTCCTTTACCACCCGGCAAAGCCAATATGGTTGCGGATGCACATAGTAGGCTCTCTATGGAGAGTGTGTCCCACGTGAATGAGGGAAAGAAGGAGTTGGTGAAGGATGTCTACTGACTTTCAAGAGTGGGAGTTAGATTGATCGACTCGATTGATGGCGGAGTTATTGTGCAGAATGGGTCAGAATCGTCCTTAGTGGTCGATGTCAAATATAAGCAAGATGAAGATCCGACTTTGAGGAAGCTGAAGGAAGCAGTGCGGAGTCAAAAGATGGAGGTTTTCTCCCAAAGGGGAGATGGTGTGCTACGATACTAGGGTCGATTATGTGTTCCGGACGTCGATAATTTTAGGGTTCGAATATTGCATGAGTTACATGGTAGCAGATATTCTATCCATTCGGGATGCACGAAGATATATCGGGAGTTGCGAGAAATCTATCGGTGGGATGGTATGAAGAAGGATATTGCGGAGTTTGTAGCTAAGTATCCAAATTGTCAGCAAGTGAAAGTCGAGCATCAAAGGCCAGGAGGTGTACTTTAGGATATTATCATCCCCACTTGGAAGTGGGAAGAGATCAATATGGACTTTGTTACAGGCCTACCTCATACCCGCCGACACTACGACTCCATTTGGGTGGTGGTAGACAGGTTACTAAAGCTGTGCACTTCCTACCGGTCAAGACCACAAATTCAGCGGATGATTATGCCAGGTTATAAATTCGGAAGTTGGTTCGACTTCATGGAGTGCTCTTGTCTATTATTTAAGACCGAGGTACTCAGCTTACCTCTCAATTTTGGAGGTCTTTTCAGAAGGGACTTGGGACGCAAGTTAAGCTCAGTACAACCTTCCATCCGCAAACAGACAGCCAGGCAGAACGAACCATTCAGACCCTCGAGGATATGTTGAGGGAATGTGTTATGGATTTCAAAGGTAGTTGGAATGATCATCTGCCCTTAATCGAGTTTGCTTAAAATAAAAGCTATCACTTCAGTATCCAAATGGCACCATTCGAGGCTCTTTACAGGCGAAGGTGTAGATCTCCCATCAGATGGTTTGAGGTTGGCGAGGCAGCTATGATAGGGCCAGATTCGGTTCATGAGGCAATGGTGAAGGTTCAATTGATAAGGGACAGGTTCAAAACTGCTCAGAGTCATCAGAAATCATATGCCAATGTGAGAAGAGGAGACTTGGAGTTTGATGTTGACGACTAGGTATTTCTAAAGGTATCTCCCATGAAGGGGATCATGCGGTTTGGGAAAAAGGGGAAACTCAATCCCCAATATATTGGTCCTTACCGTGTTATGAGGAGAGTTGGTAAGGTGGCATATGAGTAGGACTTGCCTTCAGAGTTAGCTCCAGTTCATCACGTGTTTCATGTATCGCTCTTGAAAAAGTTCTTGGGTGATCCACTTTAGTAGTCCCGGTAGACAGTGTGGGTGTAAAGGATAGCCTCAGCTATGAGGAAATTTCGGTGGAGATCTTGGATCGTCAAGTTTGGAGGCTGAGGAACAAAGAAGTGGCTTCAGTTAAGGTATTATGGAGGAACCAGCATGTTGAAGGAGCTACGTGGGAAGCCGAAGCGAATAGGATGGTTAAATACCCACACCTGTTCCCTACCGGCTCAGTTGCAGTCTAAGGTACCAATTTTTCCCTAAGCCTCTAATTAGTATTTCATCTTCAGTCATGCGTACAAGTTTGTTTTACAACATGGTATATGTATGAGATGTCTGAATTCAGTTCAGTTATGTAGTTCTTTTCGGAGGTCCATTCCGTCAGTTTTTGATTTTAATAATCAGTATTTGCATATGATGATTGCATGTTTCTGCGTTTTCTATGTGTTTCTAACATTCGAGGATGAATGTTCCCAAGGGGGGAGATATTGTTATACCCTGGAAGCTCAAAGATCGGACCGGGAGTTGAAATGGGAAAATTCTGGAATTCGTGTTGCAGGCACAGGACGAGTCATGGGACGACACATGAGGAGACCCCACGAGTCGTCAAGTGACTCGTGGGAAAGCCTGGAATAAAGGAAGGATCGAGGCCTCCACGAGGGAGATAATGACTCGTGGCCAGTCCCCACGAGTCGTCATGTCACTCGTGGGGTGAGATTGGGGTTAAGTTAGAAGAAGCTCCCAGTGTACCTAACGGATGGAACCCCATGAGTCGTGGCCTGTCCNTTCTTACAATGACGGTGTATATCTCGTGGGGTGAGATTGGGGTTAAGTTAGAAGAAGCTCCCAGTGTACCTAACGGATGGAACCCCATGAGTCGTGGCCTGTCCCAACTGCTCGCAAGGTGGGTCGTGAACAAGTCTATGGACTTTAATGGAGGATGAGGTAGTGTACTTGACGGGCCACACTACGAGTCATTGCCCATCCTAACGAGTCGTCAAGTCACCCGTTAGGGTAACCTAGCAGTTATTTCCTGCGAATTAGTAAGGGCCTTCTCATAATTTCCTAAACTCCTAAGGCCTAAACTATGTCGTTTTAAGGAAGGAATAGGGTGTTTTAAAGGGAATTAGTCCGTGTTAAGCCTTATTTATGCATGCAAGAGTTAGAGAGGGACTAGTAGAAGGAGATTCAAGTGTTCTTCCTCAAAATTCTCCAAGTTTCCATCAATTTCTTTGTGGGTATTCAAGGAACTTTGAAATCAATCCATTTCCCAGGTATGTAGGGTTTTAGAATGGGTGAAATCCTTTCATACCCATGCCTAAATTTTGATTTAAAAGATGAATTCTCCTATTCAAGTCTATGGGGTTTTACCCAAATGCATGAAATGCGATTTCTCTTTATGGGTATGATTTAATTGAGTTTTAATTATTGAATTATGAATGATGGGCATGTTTTATATATTTTCTTTAAAATCATGTTTCAAGCTTTTTAAATCTAAAATTCCCATTTGATGAAGGTTCATGAAAGTTATGATTTATGATGAATATGCAATATTTTTAATTTATTGATGACAAAAAAGCATGAATTCAAGTTACCCATGTTTATGAGCATATTTTGAAAGAATTGAATATGATGAAGTATTGGGCAATGCCCACATGCTGAAGAATGATTTATGATTTATGAAGCGAATTGCATGATTTATCGATTTATGATGTTGGACGATGAAAAGGGCTTTGATTCTTGGCTAAGCATGTTTTAAAGGGGATCAATAATGAAAAATGTTATATTTTAACCAATTGAATCTTAATGCACGATTTGATTACGTATGAGCTTATATGCATGTTTTTGGGAGTCGTGTCTAGCACCAAGCAGCCCAGTGTTCGAAGGACTGCGTCGGTGTCTCATAACCACGTGCCACCGCGGGTTTCTAAATGATATGACGTGTTAATAAATGATCCCCTCAAATGTGATATGACGCCTAATGCACGATCCTCGCCTGGAAAGCCAGGGTCGGCTCTGCCCACTTGACCGAGATAGTGAGGCATCATGAAAGGCTCTACCGTGATGATTTCGGTTATGACGAGTCCTCCCATTATTCCGCATGTCTTATGCATTGTTGTTTTTATGTTATTGGCTCAAGTTTTGTTTTGATAAAATTTACTTACGATTATATTAATGAATGATTTATGAATGATTTGAAACTCTTTAGCCTTATGTTTTCTTATGAAATTTATGATACAAGCATGATGTCCTTCTCCTGTGTTTATTTATGAGTTTATTATACTTTTAATGTCCGTTTTACTTATCTTGCATACCCGGTATATTTCACGTACTGATCGTATACTTTTTATTTTGTATCGTTTCATGATATAGGTCTGGATCCCAGGTTCATCCTCATCCTTAGTCCATCTCGGCTTACGCTCTCAACTTATTGGTGAGTCCTCATGTTCCGAGGGACGTTTCACAGACGTTTATGTTATGTTGTGTTTTAATATTGTTCGGGTTAGTTGGCGATTTTGTCCCATCAACCCATCGTATGTAGTAGAGGCTTTCAGATAAGTTTGTAGTACTCAGCTTATGTGTATTCCTAGTATTTTCTGATTTTATACTACGGTTACAGTTCCGCTATGATTTATGTTTATATTCTGCTTATTTAAATGAGATTTCTATATGCATGTGCCATAGGTCGACTTGGGATCTCTCGGGGTTCCTTGTCCCGTGTCTACGATTCGGGTGTACGTTCAGGTCGTGATACATGCCCAAGATGATATCAATGTCATTCATAGCTAACTCCACCTAAGTCTGCGAAGGTAACCTTATACAACACAGTGATGGGGCAACCTCTATATACTCGCCTAGCTATCACTGATTCACCGAACGGAGTGGATATGGAGAATGTTTCTGACAAAATTTCAGGAATAACTCTAGAACTACTAGCAATATAAGGGGTCACAAAAGATAAAGTAGCTCTTCGATCTAATAAGGCATATGCACCAACATGAAAAACTTGCAACATACCCGTGACAACATCTGGCGATACCTCCTGTTCATGGCGGGGTACTAGGGCATAAAATCGATTTTGGCGCTGACCGCCTTCTGAACTAGTGGAGGCACCCTGCTGAGGGGGTCGTGCTGCTCGAGCGGTAGAACTGGCTGCAGAGCAATCTCTGATCCTGTGTCTGGGTTTGCCACACCCGAAACAAGCATCCGCAGCAACCAGGAACCTTTTGGGGTTGTTCTTGCCGCACTTTGCACAAACTGGGAAGGTGCGCTCCACCTACATGCTGCCATGATACCCCGAACCAGTAGCCCTACTCCTCTAGTCACCTCTGAACTTGGACGGTGTGCTAGCCGATGATGGAGCTGGGGCAATAGACCTGTGCTAGGACTACTGGTGTGGTCCACCCCCTGATTTGGCCTGAGAAACCCCATAGCTTTCGGTCCTGGCCCTCTTGGCCTCTCTCTGCCTCCTATAGACCGATTCCATCTACTGGGCATGTAATACAATATGGGGAAAGTCGATGTCCCGGTGTAGCATTGCAATCCGGCAATCCTTGTCCAAGTAATCTGCTACTCCATGCACAAAGCAGCTTACCCGAGCCCGCTGATCCGCCACCAACTCCGGAGCATATTTAGATAGCCGAGTGAACTCCAAGGCATACTCCTGGACCGACATGTTGCCCTGCTTCAAATTAACAAACTCAGCCGCCATAAGCTCCCTGATCTCCCCAGGGAAGAACTGATCCATGAACGCGGTGTGGAACTCATCCCAACCTATCGGGCCTGCACCCGCTGTTCTAGCATCTCTCCATTGCTTGAACCATATATATGCTAACCCTTGAGCTAATAGGAGGTCAAATAAACACATTCCCCATTATTCACCCCCATAACCTCGGTGATCTTCATAATTTGCTCAATAAAGTCATGTAGGTCCTCGTCTACCTTCGACCCTGTGAACTCCTGAGGGCTCATCCTAAAAAAGTCCCTCACCCTAGCAGTTTTCGCATTCCCATTTTGTAGATAATGTGCCACGGTCTGATTCTGGACTTGAGTTATCATAGCCTGTGCCAGCATCTGAATCGCTGCCCTAAACTCAGCGTGGGCGGCTAGCTCTGGTGCATGCTCCTCATGAACGGTTGGACCTGGCTGATACTCACCATCATGGGCACCCTCATGATCATTACCATATCCGTTTCTCCTGGCATTCACTCGACGTGGAGGCATGATTTTGCAAATGCAAATAGCACTAATTAGAAGAGTAAAGGATGTTCATCGCATGACATAGATCATGAAAGAAGGAAACATATCCTAAACGTCTAGTAGCCTCTTCGTCATAAGTGTGGAACACTTCACACCCATGAAAATGACTCTACTCAATGCGACTTTCATACATCCTAAGACACTTCAAACCTATGGGTCTGATACCAAGTTTGTCACGATCCAAACGTACACCCAGATCGTAGACACGGGACAAGGAGTCCCGAGAGACCCCAAGTCAACCCATGGAATGAGCATACATCTAATTCAATCACATGAGCGGAAGTCTTAACATAAAGAAAGTAATTATAATATAACATAAGGGGAAGAACAATACAATACTTATACAATACGGTGGAATACAACTTTTAGTCTAATAAGCTTCTAAACATGACAGGCGGATTGATGGGACAACTCCCCAACTAATCCAACATCCAGAAGCTGAAAGAAATGACATAGAGTGTGAACATGTAACCCTCAGAACATGAGGACTCACCAATTACGCTGAGAGCAAGGCTGAGACTAGCTACTGGTGGGGATGAGCCTGAGAACCGGAACCTGTATCATGAAACGATACAACATAGAAAGTATGCGGTTAGTACGTGGAATGTACCGAGTATGCAAGTTATGTAAAAAGGACATTTAAAACATGTATAAAAATCCATAAGTAATCATAAGAGTAGTACAACATGTTCGTATTGTAAATCATCATAACCTATCATACATCTTAAGGTTTTTAAAATGTTCGTAGCATAACATAGTCATAGTCGTAATAGAAGAGCTTTAATTGACATAACTTGAGTCAATATACATAATCATTACATGCATAAATCATGAGGAACAGTGGGAGATTTTCTTAATCGACATATCCCATATTTAAGAGGAGGTTGTGCCAAATGTTGCTGAACTTATAGGCACATAAGACATGGAAAAAGTATTCTCCCTTAGGCTTATCAGTATTTGTTTGATGCCTTCCATCAGCTATAGGAAGAAAATAGTAATAACCCAAATGTTCGTATAAGAAAATGTATAGCATATCGGTGTAAGAAAACTGCAAAGTATGAACAATCTCTACTAAGAAATGAAAAGAAGTCCGCTCCTCTAAATTGTTGCACATTCCAATAGGGAAATTGATAAGGTTGTTGATTGATAGATTGTTGAAGAAGCTTTATTCTGTAAGATAAGAATTAAGTTACAGGACGGGCAAAACATATTTGGTTGCCTTTTTGTCTTGTTGGTTATGTGTATTTGTTCTTTCTATCAAGGAGGGTGACTTCATTCATCCTAGATTTTCTAGAATCACATGTCATATGACATGTGGACGAAAAGTTAGCTTTGTGGTATCGGATTGATAGATTGTTGAAGAAGCCTTATTCTGTAAGATAAGAATTAAGTTACAAGACGGGCAAAACATATTTGGTTTCCTTTTTGTCTTGTTAGTTATGTGTATTTGTTCTTCCTATGAAGGAGGGTGACTTCATTCATCCTAGCATTTCTAGAATCGCATGGCATTTGACATGTGGATGAATAGTTAGCTTTGTGTTATCAGATTGATAGATTGTTGAAGAAGCTCTATTCTATAAGATAAGAATTAAGTTACAAGACGGGCAAAACATATTTGGTTGCCTTTTTGTCTTGTTGTTTATGTGTATTTGTTCTTCCTATTAAGAACGTGACTTCATTCATCGCAGCATTTCTACAATCGCATTCCATTTGACATGTGGACGAAGAGTTAGCTTTATGGTATTGGTCTTAGCTAGAATTTACATGGTTTAAACATAATTTCAAAATACTCACAACTTGATTTTGCCTAGTTGGATTACCGGCCTATATGGTTGGTTGAACAATTACTTCAAGTTTCATTATCCATTAGCAAATAGGCCAGTTGATCCCCTTATGGCCTCATATTATCACAAGGGTGCTGCTAGTTATTATGGAAAAAAGGATGTCATGAAGGTTATTCATGGTGGAGGAAGTATTGTTGCGATACAAAAATGGTCAATACGCCTCATCTATGCCACTACCACAATGATGATATGAAAATGAGTTTTAATCAAATTATTTTATGAGTATTTTCTCAAAATATCTTTCTTTCATGAATGAGGATATCTTTATTATTGAGCCTTATAATTCTCATAGATCCAGCTGCCAATTTGGCTTTTTCCAGATGCTCCTGGTTGACTGGACCAAAATTTTCCTGAGGCTTCATTAGAATATGGATTAAAATATTCACAAATTTGTGTGTTGACTAAATACAAGGCAAGGGAAACATTTCCTCCTTGTGCGTCCAATATGAAAAGATGTATTGGATCTTTCTTGTAACCATATGAAATCCATGGAGAATGTCATTGGTCCTGCTACCGGTTCCCTTTAACAATATAACGAAGAGGTCTTAGTTGTAAAAAATCCTCCTGCTTTAAAGTCTAAAGAAGTTGTGTCATATAAGAGCAAGGGACATCCATATGAATAATTCCAAGAACAAAAGTCACCTACTCAAACTCATCAAGATTCTAACAAGCGACCATCTCAAGACGACAGTAGTAATAATTATGTTGATCGTTGTTGGAAGAAAGTGAAACCATCTTTAGACAAGAGAGGAGATACTAATTTGCATGCGATGGAGATTTTTGACAACAATCGTAGTTCTTCAAGGACTTTAACAACTATTAAGGAGATAACAATTTAAACTTCCCTACTATCCCATAGTACTCGAATGACTTCACTAATTGTTTATTATTTTTATACAGTAATTATGTCAACATTTTTAGACTTCCTATCCAAAGTAAGCAATAAGATAGTAGTGAATCTATATTAGGTCTGATCTCAAGAAAATCACTTCCGCATCTAAATCATAGAGAGGCTACTTCTATTCCTCAAGCTAGAACTACAACAAAAGCGAAATCCAATTTCCACAAACTACCAACAACAAGCATGTCTAATATGGAAGAAAGTTTGTATTGAAGCTTTAGAAAAATTTTATTTTCAAATCTTGGACCAAGATCTGAGCTAAACTTTCTAACCTTATTGCAGATCGTGCTTCTTCTCTTAAATATTAGGTCCACGTGATTCTCGAGGATATGAATAGAAAGGGTGTGGATATTTCCCCTTTGAAGAACTTATTGGAGTCTTTCTTTGAGCTTGTTACTTTGTATGACCAAGTGATTTGCTCAAAATTATACCTAAAATGATGTAACAGATCGTATGCAAAAATAATAACCTAACGAGGTTGGGGTCAAATTCCACAGGAAATAGGCGAGAAAAGAATACTAATTGGATGATTACTTGATAAACGGTATGTTTCTATCACATGAATGTAAAAAAAATATCGGTTGTGATTCTATAACTAAAATTTTTGTATTTAATTTGATAGTAAACCATATTGATTAAGGCACTAAGGTTGTGTTCCTGCAATGGGATACAAGATTCTTGATTTTATAGATATTCAAGTTGTGTAGATATACATTCTATCCCTATACTATCACTTATTCTTTCTCAAGAGTTGAATAATTTATCTCATATGATCTTCCTAAATCTATACGAGTTAGTTAGATAAGATCGATTGATTATGCCTAATAAATTCAACTTATCCCTAAGAGATTTTATTAAACAAGATTTAACGGCTTGAGTTCTAGATCATTATTTCTACCAAACCCTAGTTCACTTTTTCAAGCAAAACTAGAATATTATGCTTATGTTAATGTTTGAAACCACCAACTAACAACAAAAAGAAGAAATAATTCGATGTCTTTATTACCTGAAAATCATGCAACCACAAAAATCTTATGGGCTTTACACCTTAGAGCCACAACTTTAATAGAGGATTTAGCTACTCCTAATGCAAGAAAACAACAATAAAGAGATGATGAAACCATAAAAACTTACTTAGAATTAAAGGATGAAAAGAATTTAATGTTGTCTTGATGTTTCATAAGTTGCGTAACTAGAGAGAGAATATTCTTACAATTCCAAAATATCAAAATATGTAACTCTTCTACATAAATTTTTTATAAATAGTACATATAATGGCCCACAAACTCACAATCTTAAAACTGTCAAATTACCCACCAACACAATCCACGGACCGTAAAATATATATATACAGTCTATGAATTCCCTTAACTCTTTCGTGAAATCCTATGTAGGGTTGTTGGAATTTTACCATAGAATAATACACCTTCCATATTTTGTTCTCCAGTGTTGTCTTCCTCAAATGTACGGAATGTGAATTTACATATGGTTCGTACTTTCCATTACGACTTGGCCAACTCTTAACACCCTGTAGATATAGTCTCTGATTTTTTCCACTATGGCATCCACAACTTGTTCTTTAGATACACGGGGCCTGGAATGCCAATTCTGTCTACTTTTTGTCCATTTCTTATTTTCACCACTTTGACATCAAACACCTAGAAAACAATATTCTAAAATTAGAAACACAGAAAAAAATACAAAAATTATATTGTAAACTCAAGTAAAAGATATTGGATGTGTTATAATTTGATGGCACATCACCATAAATGATCGACCCTTATTGACGGCCACGGAAGTTAAAAAATTATATTCGTTTTAAGATCTAGGAAATATCTTGATCTTATCTTAAGTAAAAAAGATGAGGAATATGAAGAACTATCTACTGCCTTCCAATCTCTAAGAAGCAAGGAAGACGGTGAAGGAGTTAAAATCTCTCTGAGATCCAACCAAGAAAGAAGTTGAAGAAATAAAATTTAAAGACTCAACCAATTAAGATGAGTACCATAAATATGTTGGTGTTTTCCTGGGGACGGCAAATGCTTTGGACGACGTAGAAGAGAAGAAATGAGGCTTAGAGGCTAACCTTAAAGATTTATTCAATTGTAAGATATTTTTAGATTAGCCTATAAAAAATATAGTACTCAAACTCTCTTATCTCCTTTTTGGGGCTTTGATTGATTAGCCGATATTCTTAACAATAATAAAAACTCCTTGTGTTTTTCTTTATGTTTCCATTCTTGATGAGATTTCTTTTGTGTTTAAGTTTCAAGAATTGTTTACTTATTTTGATTCATTGATGTCATGATTAGGTTTCAACTTTCTCCTAAATTTTTTGTTCGTCAACTTTATATCTCCATGGTAGAAAAGTTATATATTGATAGGAGAATGTTGAAATTATGAGCCACTTATTTCTCGAAAACTAGACTTCTAAATTTAAAATATATCCAACTTGAACACCATCAGGGCTATCCCAGATAAATTTGAGAAGTCAACCTTAGCTATTGATATGCTGATAGTTTTAGACTTGTACGACTACATCAAAAAATTTATATCCTGATGTAGGAATATCAAAATCACAATATGTTTGGCTCTCCAGAACTAGACTTTCTAATCTAAAATATATCTAATATTAAGAGTTTAAAACCAGCAGGATTGTTCCTATATAATTTTTTGAAGTCAACCTTAGATGTTGATATGTTGACAGTTTCAGATTCGTGCAACTACAACAAAAAAATTATATCTTGATGTAGGAATTTTTAAATCTTAATCCATTTGATTCCCCAAAAACTAGACTTTCAAATCTAGAACATACCCAAAATTAAGAGTTTAAAACTAAAATTCTTAATCACCTACTTAATACTAAATGTTCTAATGAACTGAACCTAGTTCAATCAACTAATAGAAACTATAAAGTTAATAATTAGAACAATGATATTCAATCAACTTCATTAATCAAACAAGATTAGTTTTAGATTACAACTCGATAATCAAAGGGACTAACTATAGTACCTTTTACTCCAATTGACGAATACAATCAAGACTAACTACTCTTATCTTACACTAACAACCAGACAATAATTATCTTTGCAGATAATTATTCATTGATGACACCTTACAGATTCAAATAATTCTAGCATTAATAGACCTGTTTCTTCATAGATTGGATGGAGTTCTTCTTGTGCTCTGGTGGATATTTCTTTTCAATAATTCCTTTCTTTCAATTGCAATAGCCAACCCTTCTTTTGTATTTATAGGATAGCTTTTTCTATCCTAAAATAATTCATTAAATCTCCGTCTTGTTCTACTAGGACTATGAGTCCTACAAGGAAACTCTTTTTTTCTTTCGTTTTGAGTTGCTGCACTACTGAGTTCTATTTAGACTCAAAGTCTTCTCCATTATTTTCTTTATTTATCTGCGTCATATTTTTTCTTGGCTTTAGCTATTGGCATATGGGTGAATAACTTGGTTTACCTATCACAACATACACAAATACATAGAGTAGTGAACCTGGTTCACTTAGTCAATCATCAAAACTATATGAACATGAACCCTGTTATTTCAATAAATTTCCCTCTTTTAATGATGACAAACACCACTACTTTATTGAAAGAAAATAAGTCACTCACACATACACAAGACACATCACCAACTTTCCCCTTTTGACATTATTGGAAGGAACAACCAAAGAACAAATAGGAACCTAAGCAAAATTCAATAACTATCTAACTATGGCCACTGGGGTAACACTACATAATACCTTTACATATTTAGTATGTCAGGTGTGAACTAAGGATATTAACCATATGGTAATCACATAGTTACGACAATTTAGGAAGAATTTAATAAGCCAGAAAAGTACTAATTTAAGCCCTTAGGTCCCCAAATCAAAATATATCATTCCATAGAAACATACCAAAAAAAACATTAAGATTGATATATCAAAAGAGAAGATACTTGGATAAAAAAGACTTGAGTATGTTGGGGTTTAATAAAGGGGAACCTAAGGATAAGAGGACGAGTACATGGTATGTTTTTTCACCAGAGTAAAAAGCTTGTCCATGTGCCCATTATGAACTTGTTGTTCCTGCAACATCTTCTCCTTGAGATGAGAGATTTTATCATGAGCAGATTTCAAGTCGGTCGTCCCTCACCTAAATATTTTCACTTTCCAATGAGACAACACAAGCATTGAGAAGTTGCAAATTAGCAATAGCTGAGTGATGGGGCTCTTTTCCTTGGGACCTAGTCTAGTCCTCAGAGAGTCACACTCCTCCAAGGTCATTTTTTCAAACAGTTCCTTTTTTTACCAACCTTTCCATTTAAGGGGAACCTAGTGGGCTTCAGAGACTATTGTTAGAAGAACTCATAAGTAAGTCCACGGCCTCTCCTTTTAGGATTCATTATGCTCACCATATACTTGATAATCAAGGAAGGTAAGTTGACTTTGTAATTTTTGTCAAGCATTTCCATTAGTCTCATATTGTGATATGTGGCCTCATGTCTCCTTTTCATTGAAGGAAGTAAGCATTTGATAACTAGTTTGAATAGAAGCTTATATCTCCTTTTCTAAAACTTTGCGTGGGCCTTACTTGACTCTGCCCAGAGTGAACTTTCTAGTGAGAGTGCAGTCTTCCATTCTTTTCAAATCATACTCGGCATACCCTTCTAAGGGACCATACATCAACTACCCCTAATCTTGGTTCATTCAATACTATAGGCACCCCAAGAATTGATGAGTTGATGGTCCCCTTCTCAAGAACTTTCAGATTACATAAAATTCTACCACCTCATATTCATGTACCCCTAGGTAATGGACATATAAAAAAATGGTACAACCCTTGGAATCTAAGATTAACAATGAGTTCCACCACCCCCACCCTTCAGAAGCTTCTAGTATCCAAAGTACATTTCCTTACCCATTGACAGAAAATTTTCCATATTCTTATTTTCCTTTGGAGTGGTCTTGGCTGACGAGGCTGAACCAGATCTGTTTGAGACACGAGGATTCTTCTATTTTAGGGAAATTGGTGAGCCTACTCTAATGAGGTTTAGAGATAGGACTTAGTCTTCTACAGATGAATCACCACCCATGGTAGGTATATGAGAGTTACTTGGAGCATTGTTCTCTTTAGAGATTTCCTCAAGTTTAATGTTTTCCTGAGTCTTTTCCTCGAAAGGTCTTTTTTCCTTTTTCTTCTTGTTGATGTTTATTTACAAGTGCAATTTCCTTCATTTCTTCCCTCTTTATGCTCTTGGTGTGGGGATTTTTAAATGGAGATGCCCTGACTACAATATGTTTTTGTAGTCTTTTTGGTTTATAAGATTTTAGAACTTCCAATCTAACACTCAATGCTATATTATCTTTATCCTCTATGTTTCTCACATCTTCCTCATTTTCTTGATTTTCCTCCTTGTCCTTTCTCACTCTCTCCTTTTCTCGAGTTTCCTCCTCTTCCATTTCTTGATTTTTGTTTTCTTGGTCTCCTCTTACAATAGTCTTCTCCTCCATTGATGCCATATCTGCCTAATCTTTTAATCCTACCTTTTTTTTCTGAAGATGAGAAGCTGTAATCAAGAGAGTCCCTAAATTGTAGAATATTAGTGGAGGGTTGTTCCCTCTGAGTAGTGGATGATTCATTATTAGAAGTAGATGGAATTTCTAGATGAGTTGAGATAGGATCAGAAACAGTGGTTAGAGAACCATGTGCATACTTGAGAGGCACAATCCGAGATGGTAAAACAGGTGACATTAGTGAAGAAGAGAGGGTTTTCCCCTGAGTATGAGTTGGGGAGTTTTGAGAATTTAATTCCTCTTCATCAAAGTAATAAACTAAAGAGGTTTGTGTACTATTAATGTCATAGGTGGAAAAAAGCTATAGCATAGGAATTTAGATAAATATTGAGAGGGATTTTGGCTTGACTCTAAAAATGATGAGTAAGGGTTTTTGTATTTGGAGTGGGATGAGAGGTTTTATAGACTTGGTAGGGAATATGTTAAATTGATGAATCATGGAGTAAAGGATATGACTTAATGACATTCTTTAAAGAGAGATTGTAGGGACATGACTAACATGATGACACTGATTTTGGATGACATGACAAAAAAAGTGGAGGCGCCAAATCATTTCCTTTTAGCTCAATCTTGCAAGAGAGAAGGTTAAGTGGTAGGACTAGGTTCATCAGTATCTTTGTTAGTTTTTTCATACATTTCTAATGAATAAATTTAGAGGGAAGGTGTACCTATGTGCTTAAAGAGGAACCATGTTCCTTCTATTGTTGTTCCATCATAGTTCTTTGCTGTTATATTATATAGAAGATACAGGTAATATCATTAGTTATCTTAGACCCTAATGGTGATGAGTCTGGGGTATGTGCCTAACAAAAGATACGAGACTGAGTTAGTGAGTTTTAGTGCATAAAATTCAAAATAAGCATAAAATTGTTCTTATTCTAGAAACATCAAGAGAAACTTTGATGATGTTATTTATAGGTGTTTGATAGGCAAGTTCCTTGAATCCTTTCAAAAATGTTCTCCCCACAAAGCCTTTGTAGAAGATATTCTCCACCTGCTCCTCAGTCTTATAAAAATATATAGGGATGTGCCCCTTTTCAATATTTTCTCTCATAAATGAGGTCATACATCAGTGTGTCACGACACGAGTCTAGACCCTTGGCCGAGACATGGTACTTGAAATCACAAGTGTTTCCAAGTGAACCCATGGTCTAACATCACACTGGTATATTGAGTTAAACGTAAGTGGAAGCTGTGTAAAAAAAGTAACTATTAAAGAATTACTATTTTGAAAGGAGTAAACATAACTAAATAAACTTTTCAAAAAGAGACATGTATGATAAGATATTTGAAATTTATGCGATAAGCGCAAAACAAATTGGTTCTTAATAGAAACACATCTAAAGAACTAATAAGCTGCTAGGAAAACCCCAGTAACTCTAAAGGTCTAACTCAAAAGATACTGAACTGAAATAAGTAAACCCTCATTCTTAGAAGATGAGGACTCACCAACTCTTGGCTATTTGGCCGAATCGTCGGAGAAACTAGTATGATGTTGTGACTAGAGCACACCGGTATCATAATACGATACAACATAGAATATGCAGCATCAATACTTTGAATGTACTGAGTAAGTGAGATATACATAAAACACGGAGATAAGTAACTGATCTAAAATAACATGAAATGACCAGCCCCGTGCGAGTACTTTGATAGAAGAGTGAACTATAAGCGCCCAATAAGGTTAATATGGACGTGGTGATGGTCATAAACATGTCTGGCCCGAGCAATAGAATTGAGTGGCGGGAATAAGGCGCTAAAGCTGTACTGACAAGTAGGAGAGTCTATAACCGATATATAACCACTTGAGCTAGACGTGGACTTTCCGTGTATACCTCATCGGTGAGAGTCCACTATACCTTGCCAGGTATAATGTTTGGTAGTGATCACAGGGTCCCCGAGGCCCATTCGTGCTAAAATCTACGGTGGCGGCAGTTGGGACCCTAGTTGCGCTGAACCCCGGCCCACCGATGCTAGAATCCCTACTCATGGGTGTCCTAAATTTACTACTAAACTGATAGATCAAAGTTGATGTCTAGACTAAATCGGGAATATTTATCTTGAAATAACTCGTAGTCTATAGGGTGATAACAGAAAATTGGTGCTCTAAGACTGAGTCGAGCTGCTTATGCAATGGCGGAGCTAGGGAATGTGCGGAACTCCTCGAAGCGACTATCGTCAGGCGATCAGCCCAACCTGAGTGAGAATGCGAAAATGCTAATTTCTAACTTAGACTAGCTAGCATGCAAGCGACTGTGAGCTCACATGATGGTAATAACCTGGAAAAATTGAAGAACTAACAAAGTTAGGCAACATTTAATCTAGACAATTATGCAAGGCCAGTTCTTTGTATTCATAGAACTAGGGTGAAAATAATATTTCATGAAGAGAGTAACAACATGCTTGATAAGTAGTGAAAATATTCTTAAAATTCACAAGGATTACGGTCCACAAGAAATATTCATAATCTGTACGGAAGCTAACTTTATTTGAGATATTCGAGCTAGAGCTAAGGAATTACAAAAGGGTTTTGGGGGCACAAAAGGGAAGAGCAATTCCCTTGTTTAATTCCCACATTCTAAGTAGAATTCTTGAGAAAAGTCTGATGAAATCTGAAGAAAGACTGAAAGCCCTAGCATAGCTACGAGATGTCTACCAGGAACTTCTACGCGAATCTAATGGTTGAGAGAAAGAATGAGAGGATCATGTTGATGAACCCCTTTAATTCCCCCTTGAATGTTCCCAAAATGATGTAGTTTAGGGATTAAAATAGATAAAAGTTACAAAAATATCCCTAAGACAATGTTTGAAAAACTGCCCGTCTAGATCTAACGGGTCACTCTTGAGTCATTAGTTGACACCACAACTCATTGAGACAGTCGTTGGTCTAGGCAGCCAATTTAATGATCACTTTAAATTGGCAATGGGAGGGAACAACAACACATTGGATGAACCAACGGGTCGTTGATTTCTCTTGTGGCCATTGGAGGAAGTTTGGAACAAAAAGTGGAACCCTTACCAATGGACGAACCAACGAATCGTTGGTTGTACCAATAAGGTCATTATGGCAATTGTTTCCTCCATTGTTCTAACTTTGAAAAGGATTTCTGGATCTGGTGACAGGTGGAAAATAAGCTTCGTTAGGGGTGATAATGGTGGTGGGTTCCACTCGTTGCTTACGGGTGATGTGATCTTGAGCAGAATTGCATGTCCAAGTGATATTCAAATGCTTCATTTCGACTTGTTTATCTATCTTTATTGTGTACATTTCTCATGTGATTTGTAGTTAAATGTGAATTTATACTAACCAACATAGATTAGTGTTGTTTTGCAGGTAAAATGGAATTTTGGGAAGCTAAGATACATGTTGGTAAAGATTGGGAATGGACTTGGAACAAGGGTGGAAAGGACAGGAAGTGCGGCAAATAAGGGCTGCGATGGAGCACGTATGCACGCTCACCATCGCGGAGACGTACACCTCGGTGAATTAAATTTGGCAATTTCAGTGAAGGCTCGCGTTACCTCAGTGACACGGAGGCAATTCTCTGATACTCGTGTCACGTTAGTACAATTATACAGGACATCAATTTCCCGGTGTAGGTGTGCAATAGCACCGTGACAGTTAGCCGGGCTCGCGTGCAAGCCGTGGCATGCTGAGGTGAAATTGCTGAGAGCCTAATTCGAGAGAGGGTTCGTGCCGTGGCACGGAGGGAGTGCTCCGCGATACACTGTACCCGTTGCTTGTTATTAGGGAAAAATTATCAATAGAATAAATAGCACACTTAGGTTTTATTTTAAACATTCGACTTGGTTGAGCAAGAACGTGGAGTTACGGTAGTTGAGGGACGAAAATTCTAGGGTTCTTCTATCTCTTTCTCTTTTATCTCAATTGTTTGCTTATGATTTATACTTATTTGATGATGATTAATCCACAAATGAGTGGCTAAATTCACTTCTTCTTTGAGGTTAAGAACAATTGTAGTGGAATGTAATTGTTGATCATTTCGGTTTTTCATCTTTTCTTCAATGGTTGTTCTATCAAATTTAGTTCTTACTGCATTAATGTTTGGCCAATGTTAATGTATATCTAAAAAAATCTAATTTTTATTTTGAAAAGAGAAGTGGAAAGATGTGAATTGGTAGGATATGACTCTTCTTTGTTTAGGAAATTGAGAATTGATTTACATTCAGAATAGAAATATATCTAAAAGTCTTATTAGTCAATTAAGGAATCGGTTTTTATGGCTAGAACATGAAATTCTTTTATCTGAAATGTAGATTAAGGTTCATGATTCTTAAATTGGATAGGAGTCGAAAGTTCCAATCAATAGGCAATAATTCTTGACTAGCAACCGAAGGAAAGATTAAGCGAATTGTATTGATAAATTAATTCCATGTTACCGTTTTAACCTCGGCTTGCTCATTACTATTGTTCAGACTCACTTTATAATTTTGTCTTAGATTCGTATTGATTAGGAAACTAAACTCTCAAAAATATTATTTATTTGGTTATGCATTACAAAACATATAGTTCATTAACACTTAAGTTAATTAGTACCTTAGCTCGATCCACAGTGGGATCGTGCTTGGCTTTACTTAAGCCACTTGACTACTTGTTCGACCATGTGCATAACGTGTAGTTGCAAACAACCAAACATGTTTTTGCCGTTGGGGCGCTTGGTGGTAAAGTTATTTTCTTAGTGTTAGTTTACAATTTCTATGAAGTTCGACAACTTGATCTTAGCCTTTCTGCGAGATATTGAATTACATTGAACAACGCAAAGAGATAAGGAGGCACAGTGGATTCATACTTAGAAGCTGGGAAAGACAATTCCATCGTCAAAGACGGGAAGCTCTAGAGAAGAAGCTGCGGTTTGCTAAGACGAGTGTCCTGGGCAACAACAGAGATCACCACTTGTTAGGGGCGTGTTAGTGCAGAAATGGCAGCTAGGCCGGTTCGCAGTAGCAATCCACATGCTAACAATGTTACATCTAGTATTCGCGGACAGATCAAGAGGAGGTTTGAGCTTAAACGAGAACATGGTGTAATTGTTGCACACCAGCGGGCAATTCACAGGTCTCCTCACGAAGATCACAACATCTCCAAAATCTTTTGGAGATAAGTGACACTTACGTCCCGTTGGAGTATCATCGACTACATCAAGGCTTACATTATTCCCATTTTCATTATTGGGGGAAGCAAAGAGGTGGTTGGCCCGAACCACTAACTCTATCACCACTTGGGATGATCTTGCAAGGAAATTTTTGATACGATTCTTTCCGTCGGAAAACGGCAAGACTTAAGTGGTCCCCAGTTTAAACAAAGAGAGGGTGAGAATGCGTATCAGAAACTTGGAGAAAGATTTGCAAATCTGTTTGGATTGCTTCTCTGCTCACAGTGTGTCTCATTTGAGCACACTTACTGAAGTTTCGACTTACATTTTGCTGAGCTGGCAGAAGCTTGAGACATGAAAAACATAGGGCCTTTTTTTTTGTTGGCAGCCTTTTCCAGGAAGCTCAGAGGTAGGAATGGACTCTTTGAGGAGGCAAAAGCGAGTCAGTGTGTTGTTTACAGCTTATGCTTTTAGACTCTGGTATGCAAAACTCAACTCAACTTCCTTCAGCGAGTATGAGCTTGATCAGCCTCATTTGGAATTCAATATAGTAGTGGAACACGTGTAAAAACTCTGGATAATAATGTTTTCCCGAGAGGCGAGTGCATGGTGTAATCAAGGGCCCGATGAACTTTGCGAGACCTTACAGAGAAATAATCACCAGCAGTATGGCAATAATTACAACTTGAATTGGAGGAATCATCCGAATTTCTCTTGGGGTAGTAACGGTAATCAAGAGGCGAGTTCGAATCGGGGTGTGCAGAGAGAAATCAAGGCGGCAGAATTATCGGTCTCAGTCTCGAGAGGAAACAATACACCTCCTCCACCACCAATCAGCATTGGGAAATGTTTAAAACAATGATAGCTAACCCCGACTGAATGCGGCGATTATGTGAAATTAGCGGCGGACATAAAAAACCGGCGGTTAGCTACAAGGCGTTGGAGTACCGAGTTTGGACAACTAGGCTGGAAGCTCAAAACACCAGGCCCAGAGGAGGACTACCGAGTGACACTGACCGAATCCCCGTAGGTTAATGCAGTAACCACAAGGAGTGGATTACAACTCATGGAGGTGGAACTGAAAGACGTACTCGAAGTGAGTGATGAAAGATAGGGGTATGATGAAAGGGAAGGAAGGCAGCTGAAGCAGAAAAGACCACCAACCCCTTCCCTTATAGATTAAAGAAACACAAGGAGGAAGCTTGTTTCAAAAAGTTCATGGAGGTGTAACGGGGTACACATTAATTTACCTTTTGTTGATGTTTTTCGGGAGTGCGAAATATGCAAAGTATACCAAGGCCTCATAACTAACAAAAGCAGATTGACGGATTATGCTACGGTGGCGCTTACTAGGGAGTGCACCTCCCGGATAGGAGTGCACTTCCCGGATACAGAACAGGTTGCCAACAAAGCTCAAGGACCCTGGGAGCTTTACAATTCAGATCACAATCGGGCAAAGTATCCGAGCTCACAGATTATGCGATTTGGAAGCGAGCATAAACTTGATGCCGACATTGGTGTTCAAGAAGATGGGGTTGGGCAGTCCTAGACCAACTACAGTGATCTTGCAGTTAGAGGACCATTCTTTGGCCAGACCAAATGGCATTGTGGAGGACGTGCTAGTGCAAGTAGGCTCCCTTATCTTCTCGGTAGATTTTATTGTCTTAGATTTTGAGCCAGATGTGGAAGTCCCATTTATTTTGGGACGTCCTTTCTTGGTAACCGGGAGAGCTTTGATTGATGTAGCTGCGGGGCAGCTAACCATGCGAGCGTATGACAAAGTGGAGGTATTTGATGTGTATAAGGCCATGAAGCTCCCGTCCATCTATGAGGAGCTTTTAGCAATCAATGTGCTAAACCAAGCAGAAATTCTTCTGATTGTGGATTCTCAAGATCCATTGGAGAGAGCGTTGATGAGTTCAGATCATTTCGGAGATAGAGATACTTATGAGATGGTGCAAATGTTGAATGAACCAAAATGGTATCTCAGGAAGCAAGACTTTCAGCCATTAATGATGTCCTTAGAACCATTGCCAAAACCATCTATTGAGGAAGCACCAAAACTGGAGTTGAAAACATTGCCTCCACATTTGAAATATGTCTTTTTGGGGGAATATGACACCTTGCCAGTCGTCATCTCCGCAGAATTGACGGAGGCACAGGTAAAGGAAGCATTGGTGGTTCTCAAGAGGAGGAAGAAAGCAATGGGCTGGCAAATGTCAGATATTAGGGGTATCA
>JACEIK010013047.1:0-21099 GCA_018107945.1 Datura stramonium | reverse complement strand
TTTATCATGATTTGATAGAAATTGGGCATGGGTGTTGAAGGAAGGACCCACTAATAGCCTTACATACCTGGGAATGGTGAATTCTAACACCCTCTAATTTTCCCAAGCTAAGATTCCAATTTGAAACCTTTAGATTTCACCTTAATCCTCCTCTTCAACCCTTCAAACTTGCATGCATGAGAATAATGGCTTAGGATAGGTTTTCCCCTGCTAAAAATCCATTAAAATGAGCTTAAAACAATGTAGTATAGGCCCTTAGAACTTAGGAATAACGGAAAAGCCCTTACTAAATTCACTGAAAATAACTGTCAGGGGGTCCCAACGGACGACCTGACGACTCGTCACCTAGGCCAATGACTCGTTGGGTTACTCATCAAGTGCACTGGATAGCTGGTCTTCCAGGGCTCCTAACGAATGACTTAACGACTCGTCCCCCGTGACCACGACTCGTGGTCATCTCCCATCAAGAACATTGACTTAATTCCCAATAATAACTAACATGCTTTCTCACGACTCACCTCACGAGTCATTGGGATTGGCCACCACTCGTTGGGTCCATCCGTTAAGTACACCGAACAAATCCTACTTTAAACATTCCAACTCCACCCCACGATTGACATGACGACTCGTGGTGGCTTACCACGAGTCATTACTTAACTCGTGGGGACCTCGATTCCTTGATCACTCCAGTCCTTCGCACGAGTCACTTGATGACTCGTGGATTCATCCAACGACTCGTTCTGCAACTGCATAAACATTTTCCAGTTTTTCCTCGATTCAACTTCCGGGTCCTATCTTTGAATTATCGGGGTATAACATTGTTGATTGATGCTAACCCAACTAAAATGTACTCTTACAAGACTAATAAGGGTAATTAGGCAAGATTAGATGGTTCTCATCACCAATCACAAGCTACAAAGCAAAAATCAATCAAATATGGAATAGCCCAAACCCAATTTTATCAAATTAGAATCATTAGGGTTCAAACCCTAGACCTGGGTTTAGTTACTCATGGCTAGAAAAAGAAGATAATTAAAGTAATGAGACATTCTAACCAATAGTAATTGAGATCTCTACTTGATTGATGATAATCTTCAATTACAAAAGTTAGATCTACAATCTACTTGAAACTAGGGCTAAAATCAACTATGTTCTACTCTCTACACTAGCTATGAACTAAGGAATATAAAAACTTCTCAAAAATTATATGAAAAATCTTTTTATACTATGCTCCAAAAAACCCATTAAATTTGAACGTCGGAGTGCCACATATATAGGGATGGATCGTCCTTTAGACCATCCTTTACATTTTTTTCTGTCCCTTGATATGTTGTCCTAGATGAACCATCCTTTGGTAAGATGATCTGTACTTCACGTCATACTTGAGAAATCCCATGCTGCCAATCTATAATCCAAATGTCCATTAACGGACCGTCCTTTGGGAGGACGGACCGTCCTTTCAACCGTACTTTAGGGACCTAATTTTCTGGAATTTGCAGTTGGGAAAGGACATACTGAGGGACAGACCGTTCCTCAGACTAACAGTTCGTTGCCTCGTCTTTTGAGCAGTCTTCTGGTCTTAGCTCCTTTCCTTATACAATGTCTTGGGATCCTGAAACATAGCACAATAAGGTTAGTTTCTAATTAATTTCACTCCAAATGACATGCAAAATGCTATAAAAAGAAGCAAGATATGTTGTTAATCCCTAACACATCCATACACCACATACTTGATCTCAAGGTTGGATCCGCTCAATTATATCTTTGAGAAACTGAGGGAAACTAGAAAATGGTAAATTTTGCTAAGTAAATTTGATATTTTATACGTAACTCAAAAAGCAATCAAAGGATAAGCCTTAGTTGATCACCTTGCAGAAAACCTGATGGACCAAGATAACAAGCCACTCACAACTTACTTCCCTAACGAAGAGGTGTTGATTGTAGGAGAAGACATCTCTGAGTCATATGATATGTGGAGGATGCACATTGATGGAGCATCAAATTTCAAACGAGTTGGAATCGATACGATGCTGATTTTAGAATCAGGTCAACATTACCCAATTTCAGCAAAAATCGGGTTTTCCTTCACAAACAACATGGTAGCTGGATCGAAAACCATGGTATTATGACATCAAAAGGTTGCTTGAAGTAGGAGAATATCTGAAAAATGCAACCAACAAGCAAAATGAACTTCAAGGAGGATGGAAAATCATTTCTTCCTTAATGGAGAAATCCTATATAGGAGAACTCCGAATTTGGTATCGTTAAGATGTGTTGATGTTGTGGAAGCAACGAGGTTGTTGGAAGAAATACACACACGTACATGTAGGCCTAATATGAATGGGTTCTCTTACGCAAAGAAGATTCTGAGAGCTAGATATTTTGGATGACCATGGAGAGAGACATCATCTGATATGTGCAGAAATGTCATCAATGTTAAATTCACAGAAATTTCATTCAATTTCCACCAAATGAGCTCAATGTGATGGGTAATCTGACCCATAGAACTTCCAGCATCAAATGGACATTGTTTCATCCTACTAGTTATCAATTACTTTATAAAGTTGGTTGAAGCTTTGACATACAAGGTAGTAAAAAAGAAGGTGGTAGCAGACTTTGTTTGCAACAACATAACTTGTCGGTTCGGGATTCTAGAGTCAATCATAACGATTAATATAGTTAATATAAACAGCGATCTCATGAAGGAGAGTTATGAAATATTTAATATTTCTCATCTAAATTCCACGGCTTATCAGTTGCATATGAATGGAGAAGTTGAGGCCGCAAACAAGAACATCAAAAAGATCTTTATAAGAATTATGAATTGTAATAGAGAACAGAACAAGAAGCTATCATAAGGTTTGCTTGGTTATCACACCACAATCAGAACATCTACGAGGGCAACCTCTGACATGTTGGTTTATGTCGCTCAAATTCACTCCTAATCTCAGGTAGTGTAAATGACCGTAATAAATATAGAACCCAACGAAGAGTTGGGGTCGAATTCCACAGAGACTACGCTAAGCTCACTCTATCTAGTACTAATCAATATAGTATTGCAAGATTAGAGTCTATTAAAATTGACATTGATAAAATTTAACTACAACTATTGTATGCAAATTACAAGGGTTGCAATCAATTTAAGGCAATTCTATGGAAGTGGTACCAATTATGGGTCGATCCCCCTAAATCACTCAATATAGATAAATTGAGAAAGGGATAGGACTAAACATGTAAGCAAAGACTTAGGCAACCCATGGGTATCCTTCAATAGCACCATAGGTGTCAATCTATTTCAATTTTGTCAAATTACAAAGAACTCTGTTCTACCCCATTGCTTGTTGCCAAGCAGAATTCAATCTATGTCTAGGAGAATCCATTAAACAAGGGTTATGCCTTGAGTTATTAATGATTTATGCTGACCCAAACCAAATTTGCTCTGTCAAGCCTCATAAAGGTAATTGGGTTGGATTAGGTGACTTTCATCACCAATCACACACTACAGAGCAATAATCAATCAAATATTCATAAGCCCAAACTTAATTTTACTAAATTGGGATCATTAGGGTTCACAACCCTAGATTAGAGTTTAGTTATCCATAGCAAGAAGAAGAAATGAAAGAGAGTAATTAGACATGCTCACTAATGAAAATTGAAATTGGAGAAGAAATCTTCAATAGATGAACTTGGATCTTTAAATTACAAGCTAAAATCTCAGATCTACAATGAAAACTAAAGCGAACTAGCTATTTCTACTCTCTATTGAAAATAACAAATGAAAGTTGTTACAAGAAAAAATCTATTTATATTATGTCCCAAAAATCCCAAAATAATTCAAACTCGGAGGAGCTAGGTGTGCAGGGATGGACCATCCCTTGGAAGGACAGACCGTCCTTTGCTCCATACTTTACAATTTGGCTTTTGTCCAATAGCTTGTCATCCCTTGATCGGCAGACTGTCTTCTAGAGCACAGACCATGCTTCATATCTTACTTTAGAATTCCATTCTGCCTCGTCAGAGTCTGTCCTTCAATTGACGGACCGTCTTATGAAAAGATGGCCCAACCTTCAATAGGGACTCCTCTAACTTATTTCTGGATTCTTTGGATAGACTTCGATGGTTGATCATACGAATTTCTATCAGATAGACAGTCCGTCCATTGCCTCGTCCTTTGGACAATTTTCTGGTTTTAATATCTCTCATCTTCATTTTTCTTGGGTTCGTAAAATATATCATAATGAGTTTAGTTTTTGCTTAATTTAACTCGTAAAGACATGCAAAATTCTATAATATAAATAAAAAATGTGTTGATAGTTCCCGATACATCATTGGTCTATGGTTTAGAAGTAGTGATACCTACAGAGGTGGAAATACCTTCCCTAAAGATTATCCAAGAAGTTGGTTTGAATGATGCATAATGGATATGCAGCTAGCACGAGCAATTGATATTAATTGATGAGAAAAAGAATGGACACAGTCTCTCATGGCCAGCTCTATCAGAACAGAATGACCAAGGCATTCAAAAGGAAAGCTAAGCTTCGATAATTTACATCGAGGCAACTGGTACTAAAGAAGATATTTCCCCATCATGATAAAGTTATGGGAAAATTTACACCACACCGGAAAAGTCCCTACATAGTGCACATAGTACTTTCAAGAGGAGTAGTAATCCTGGTAGAAATAGACGGCAAAATGAGCATTAAGCCGGCCAATTCAAACTCCATCAAGAAGTACTACATCAGAAGACATTCAAGATGACCTTTCTTTCCCTGTATTTTTTGCATATTTTTATTGTAACAGAACTACGTGCCAACCTGACTTCCCATGGTAGCGTACGTAGATTGCCCATATTGGGTTCAATATCCTTTAGAAAAACCAAAAGCATATTTTCATGTACAAAGAACTATGCACGACGTGACTTCCCTCGGTGGGATACAGAGGAAATCCTTGTTGCATTCTGTCCCTTTATTATTTACTTTTAAATTGTACTTGAACTACTTTATGACCTGATTCCACTTGGATACATAGGCATCTTGAGTCAGGCTCGACCGATGCATGTGCATTTTAAAGTTTTTAAATACCCTCGAACTATATACGAACCTGACTTCTATTGTGAACATGTAGGCAACCTGAAAAGGTTTGGTCATACCCATAGGAAAATCTATTTATTTGTAATAGAACATCAGAGTATGAATGATCTAGGATCTTTGCAGCATTAGAAAAAGAGCTGAAGGAGCATCACAGTAAGATAGAGTGACATTCAAGAAATATATGGTTCATTATTGGCGATATGGAAAATCTCAACAGGTTTCAAAACATGTCTTAATCCAAACTGATAGAGGATTACCTATATATATGTGATGTACTCATTTTCAAGGGAAAAACCAAAAAAATGACTTTTCAAAACACAACATATTTTTTCAAAATATTCCTCTAATTTTCCGCCTACCAAGTCTCAACACAAGGATCACATGTAGCCAAATAAGATAGAAGGATTCTACTGACAAAGACAGGGTCCTCAATCAATACAAATCAACACCCCCTCCCAAACTAATCATTTTCCTTTGAGCCCATGACAATAGAAATCGAGAAAGAAAACATCAAGATGAGCTCCTGAGCATGATCAAAGACATCACTTGTCTTGCCGCAATATCATAAGCCAAAATACTTTTCCTTTACTTTGCTTTTAAATATCTCACACCAATTCTCATAGTTCCAAATGTTTCACCAAAACTTTGCAGGTAACTCTAGGATGCGGATCAAAATATCAAAGTTATATTGACCTCATATGAAAATAGGATAGCTTGGTTTTCCCGAATAACTCCACCAACCGGATCTACCACCTACATCCGCCAATGACTCCACTTATCGAAGATCACTATCGAAATACATAAAATAACTTTTCCAATTGAAGATTTCCATTTCTACTATGTTAAGTAACTCTGCCAATCAGAGATCTTCATTTAACTGTGATAAATAACTCCACCAACCAAAGATTGTCGTTTAATTATGTTGAATAACTCTATCAATCGAAGATCACTGTCTAACTTCATCAATAACTCAGATAATCAAAAAATTTATATCAGCAATGCTCTCATACTCCGCCAATTAGAGAATTTATTTTAGTACTATCAAAGCTCTGCCATTAGAAGTTCATCTCAGCGACACTATAATACTCTACCAATCAGAGGTATTATTTCAGTACTAACAAAGCGCCACTAATCAGAAGATTTGTTTCAGCAATGCTCTCGCACTATGTGTATCAGAGTTATACCATCATTCCCCCAATTGAAGCTTTTACATTACAAGTTGCTTCACCAATCGAAGATTTTGACAAGTTTCTTCACCAATTGGACCTTTTACATCACAGTTGGTCCGTCAATCGGAGGTGTTCTATATTATAATTTTCCCATCAAATGGAGGCTTTCCACTACAAGTTTTCCCCACCAGATGGAGGCCTTCTACCACAAGTTTGCCTCACCGGCCATAGTCTACACTATAAGTTGCTTCACCAATAGAATCTTACATTACAACTACTTTACATATGAAACATCTTGCATTAAAAACAGTTTATGCTAACTATAAGCAGCTCCATAAATTAGAATCTTAAATATTTGTTGGGCTACACTCTTTGCTCTTTTACATTATTATAATTATAATCTGCTTACAACTTTGAGTTGTGCAGGTATCTTGGTTCTTTTCACATTTTGCAGTTCAACATTTTGCAATGTGAAACTACCTCTAAGCAGTGATTGAGGCATACTTAATGCGGAATATGAAACTCACAAGCCAGAGGCAAAAGCTAGTGCTTCGACTCTAATTCTCATAATCAATCGCCCGTACTGCAAAATTTAGCGTGCATCTATTCTTAGAGTCTAAATTCTCTCTTTTCTTCCACACCTCCCAGAGTCTGCATTACATGACACTGAAGAGGTTTTGAGGATCTAACCACATTCAATTCAATGTGATCTAGAAAAACATAAGGTGCACCTAATAGAATCCGCTTATAGTTGTGATGTGCACCACATTTATAATCAGGAGGTTGCAAAAGTGCATCTCATCTTGAAAATTCCCCCTTATCCAGAAATTCATTAACACTAATTACATAAAGTTCTTTCTTAACTCTATTATAAGAATAGTGTCAATCATAAGTCCGACATTGGGGAAAATTTTTGAGGACCTCCGTAATCCTCCACTCGTAAACTACATCCGACTTGATTTTCGTCTCCTTTAAGGATATGTAGGTAGCTCAAGTTTGAGCATGACCACACTCACACCATTCATGATAAAAGCGTCTTATTTTCCATCACAACAGAGCCTAGTGTCATCATAATTCTTGGAAAATTTTGTAAGTCGATCAAATTTGTGATGACTTTCACTCCTTGAACTGTATATTGCCTGATTTCTCATGGAATCTGAGATATGTAGGCATCTCAAAAATTAAAGCTAGGCCATAATTCCTCAAAATTTGTGAAACTTTTGCTAAAAAAAGAATAGTTGGTGGTCGGCCAAAATTGGAACGTGTTAATATTTCTCTGACCATGCCTTCTTTCCTTGTCTGTGGCTAAAGAAAGGGAAAAATAAGTGTTGGAAAAAATGTGCAAAAGAAACCTCAAAATGTAGAAAATCAGCCAAGTACGAGTCTCAGTACAAGCCGTACCATGATTATACAAGTCGTAATTGGAGTCGTGGAATCATTCAAAGAAATTTGCACGAAGGCATTCTCTTGGTACAGATGGACTTACGGATCGTAGCATGAACATGCGAGCCGTACCGTGAGCCATGGTGAACTTCAAAAGATTCTTCAAGACTTGGATGAAATTCATACAAAACAAATAGTACGATTCATAGGAAGAAGGTACGAGTCATACCACAACACTCGTGGAAAATTTTAGAAGCATTCGTAGGACTGTGGTATGAGTCGTACCATCCTGCCAACATTTAGACAAATCTGCAGCAGCCAAGGACGTACGAGAAGGTATGACTGGCACAATCCTGCTACGGGTCGTAGGTCTAACCGTGACACAGTCGGCGCCAGATATGGAAAATTCCCTATTAGCTTAGGAAAATATTTCTAATGTATGTATAAATAGATTTATGTTTTATTTTAGTCAAAGAACATAGAAACAAAGTAGGAGAAGTGTGAATCATATTATTTGTGAATTTTTATCAAGTTTTGAGGAGCAATTGTTAGGATCAAATTCTTGAGTTCCTACATTGTTCTTGAGATTGTTCTGTGATATTCAGATCTAGTTTTCTTCCAATTGTTGCTTTAAGTATTTAATTCTATGTTTGTCTATGAATGTAAATTATAATATTACAACCATGAGAGGCTAAAACCTCAACAACTAGGGGTTTTGAGAACCACGATGGATTAACGAAATAGGGTTACACAAAAGTGACTCAAAACCAATGCTAAACACTTGTATTGTATTTTCTTCATCTTTAAATGTTTCTTAACGGTGTACAACATTAGGACTTTCCCAAATTCTTTACTTGCTTGAACCTAGAGAAGTACAAACTAGGAAAAGAGAATTACAACAAAGCCTTGGTCTTTATGATCAATGTATTAACTTAAGTTGTGATCGCAGGATAGTTAAATTTTGAACATATTGATAATGGTTAATTTGAAATTGCTTATGAGACTTGACCCGGTGATTGAGTATAGTCATCCAATAAGGATGAACCAGTCGTTTGGTTGAACCCTAGTTATCAGTTCTACAAGTAAGCATTGGGATTGCTCACGTGTGTATACCCGAATTAGTTATGAATCCATGGGGAACACTTACCCTAGTTATTTGAAAATCTTTATTTACATCATGAATATAATCTTTTTTTAATATTGTTTTCTTTAAAACCCCCTAATTTGGAGATAACTCACCAACAAGTTCAATTATCGGCATAACTCTAGATCTTACCCTATTCCTTGTGGGTTTGACCCCAACCTCTTAGTTGAGTTCTTTATTGACAATGAACACTTCATAATTTGTTAGGAAGAGTAAATTTGAGCATTATCGAAAAGTGGCACTGTTTCCGGGAATACGACTAAGACTTGATTAATCGCTTGTATATTACTTTTTATTGCTATTTCCTGAATTACGTTTTCTTTGTCTTTGGATATCCATAAGTTGTCTCTTGGTGAATGCTAAGTACTCGTCAGAGTGGAAACCCCCTAACTCTATTGGATATTGAACTCGAAAGAACACTGCGAAAGATGGAGAACCAAGAGCAGAGAGATGCCTGTATTGCTGAAGAAGCTAGGCAAGTCGAGCTAGCTCGAAAAGATGCACTTCAGGATGCATAGGATGCTCGAGATAAGGTTGTTAATGTTGGTCTACATGGAAGAGGAAACAAAGGTTAAAGATATGCCCCTCAGTTCTTTAATGAAGATGACCTAGACATTGATGAGGTCAGGTCAACCGGAGCTATCGTACCACCACCACTACCTGCTGGGTCAAAATTTGACATCACTAGCACCATCATCAAATTATTGAATATGAAAGGGGTGTTTAGTGGTCACGTAGCTGATGATGCCAATTTTCACTTGATGAACTTTGTTGGAATATGCAAGGCGTATAGATTGCTTGGAGTCGGCCAGGATGCAATACAGCTAAGACTCTTCCCCTTTACTCTGTCTGGGGAAGCCACATTATGGTTATTGGAGTTGCCCAACGACTCCATTACAAACTAGAGGGAGCTCAATCAAGCTTTCTTAGAGAGATTCTTTCCACCCTCCAAGATGCTGCAGCTTAAAGACGAAATCTATAATTTCCTAACACTAAAGACTGAGGCACTTCATAAAACCTGGTTGAGGTTCAAGAAGAAGTTGACCAAGTGTCCGAACCACAAAATTCCCGATAAAAGTCTGTTGGAGATTTTCTATAGATCATTGAAAAATAGTACAAAAGCAATAGGAAACATAGTGAGGGGAGGAGAACTGATGAACCACACCTAGGAGAAATCTACCACTATTCTAGGTAGAGTAACCAAGACAAACAGAGCATGACACACCTAGGAAGAAGAAGCAGTGGCTGGTACATATGTTGTTGGTTTGACTGAAGACCAACAAAGGAAAGAAGAAGAACGTGACTAGGAATTAGCTCATATGCACACATTATTGGATTTTCTTACTAATCATATCATGGGAGCAGGAGCTAGAAAGGTTAATGCAGTGGGGATACAAGGACAGGAGCTAGGGCCGGACCATTCAAATTCTGAGAAGGAGGCAAACTTCTTGGACAACCAGGTGGTGGGTTTCCCAGCCAACGCCCAAGGGTCTGGACAAGACAGTTGGCGCCAAGGTTCTAAAAACCAAGGTCGAAACAAAAATAGAGACAATTACAACTAGAATGGGTATAGAGACAGAAGATGAGATCGTGAGCGCGAGGGAGATTGAAGAAGGAATAACGGTTACTGCAACGACCGAACTAGATTGTACATGTATCCTAATGCACGTGAGGGGGAGGCAAGACAGTCAAAGTTAGAGAGCATGATGGTTGAGATGCTAAAGAAGGTGAGCTCAACAGATGATCAACTGAAAGACATCCAAAGCGATATATCAAGCATGGGTCAAAGAGTGGATTCATATGCTATGGCTATCAAGCAGATCGAACAACAGCTAAGGCAACTATCACCATCCATGAACCCTAGGAAAAAGGGCACACTACCTAGAAACACAGTCCATAATCCAAAGGATGATGGTCACTACATGGCTGTGATGACTAGGAGTTGAAAGACTAGGGTTGATCCCCCTCTGCCGGTTGTAGTTGAAAGGTAGAAAGAAAGCATGATTGATGATGGAGAGGATGTTGCTGAGAAGGAGCATAATGAGGATGCTAAGTTTACTGAGGCTCCAAATGTTGAAAATGGGTCTAAAGCTGAACAAGGATAAAAGCAAGGAGCTACACAAATTTACAAGGCTATTCCACGAACACTGCATCATTCCCTCAAAGAATGAAGAAGAAGGCGGAGAATGGTAAGTTTTAGCAATTCTTATCAATGCTCAAACAGTTATGTATAAACATACCATTGGTTGAGGCATTAAAATAGATGTCGGGATATGCCAAGTTTATGAAGGACCTTGTCATGAAGAAAAGGTCTATGAGCTATGAGCCTGTGGATAATATGCATCATTGTACTGATATAGCCTCACGAGTCTTTGCCCGGGAAAAGTAAGATCCGGGTTACTTCACCATTCCATGCACAATGGATGATTTTGAAATTGCAAAGGCACACTACGATTTGGGAGCAAGCATCAATCTGTAGCCGTTGGCTGTATTTAAGCAGCTAGGCTTGGGAGCCGCCACACCGACTACCATGCGGCTGCTGATGGCTGACAGAACTGTGAAGAAGCCTGTGAGGATCATGTTCGATATGCTTGTTAAAGTTGATAGATTCATATTCCCAGTGGACTTTGTGATCCTTTATTGTGAGACTGATTTTGAGGTCCCCATCATTTTTGGCCAACCATTCCTTGCCACTAGGAGAGCCTTAGTATTCGTGGAGGCTGGCCAGTTGAAGTTCAGACTCAATAAATAAGAGGTCACCTTCAATGTCTACCGGTCAATGAAGTAGCTGAAGGAATATAGAGTTATCTCAGCAATAGAGGATGAATACGAGTTCCTTGACGAAGTCTGAGTAGTCAAGAGACTTGTGTCATGTCGTGACGTTAAATCAGGCGCTTCTTGGGAGGCAACCCAGGTGGTAGATTGGTGCTATCTCGCACCTCCACTAGAACTTGAGGTTCCAGGTAATTGTACTCAACGTGACACGCAGTATATCGCAGAGCACTGCCTCCGTGTCACGGAGGTAACATGAACCTCCACTGGAAATTGCAAAAATTATTTCATCTGAGGCAGAATGCCTCCGCGATGGCAGCGTGACACGGCTCCATCGCGGAGCCCTTATTTTTGCTGCTCTCCCTTGTCAACTTCCACTCCTTGTTTCAAAGTCCATTCTAGATCTTCACCAACATGTATTTTAGCTTCCAATATTTCCTTTTTACCTACCAAACAACACTAATCATGTTGGTTTGTATAAATTCACATTTAACTAAATATCACATGAGAATGTTCACATAACGATAGATAAAAAGTCGAAATGAAGCATTTGAGTATCACTTGGGCATGCGGTCTGCCCAAGATCGGGCATTGCCCCCGGTGGAACAAATAGCAACCGGTAAGGTGAAGGAGGCTTCTTGATTGAATTAGTGATTGGGATGAGGGTCCCAAGAATATATGGCTACATCTTAAAGTGCGAAGTTGTTTCTTTAGCGGTCGGCCTTAGTGGGTAAGGTGGGACTTCCAATGGTTTCCCAGTGCGGCACCGCCTTTATCCGGCCAAAGTGCGAAGCTACAATGGTAAGAAGTAGTCTCCACCCCGCTTAGGGCATCCCGGTATGGATCTATATCATACGAGAGAGCATTGAAGGTGGTGGTGTTCGGCTATGATATAACTCCTCATCCAACGCTATTTACGTCTTGTTGTCATACCCCACCCACCAATCATCGGGTGGACTATTAGGTGCCTCGGGTTACGAGGCACCCTTTGTGGCTCGGGGGGTATTGGGTTGTTGGTAGATAGAGGTCCATTGAGTGCAACCACCTCTTTCCTCAAAGTAATCATTTCATTTCTAGGACCTCAAGCGTAGTGCGGAGGCCATTCAACTTGTCTCTAGCAGGTTGCATGGCTTTCTTGATGGCATGTTGGATCATGGATGGGATAGCCTTAGCTAGCTTCAAAAAATTTGCTTTCATGTACTTGGGTCCTTTGTGCTAGTTTGAATAAATCAGGAGGTGTGGTGGTGGGAGTCGCGGCTATATGGAACTTCTTTCTTGATGTGTTAAAAAGGGTGCCAAAGGTGGTGGCGGATTCTTGTTTTTCTATACTTTTACTCGCTTGATAGCTAGGGCATCTTTGTCATTTAGTAGCCAATGGAATCATCTTGTCAATCTACATAGCCTTATCCAATGGTGAACGAAAAGGGCATGAAACTTTGCACACATAACATACTCGCGAGCTAGGATATAGCAATGATGTAGCTTTCTTTGCTTGTCCCTTCTTTTGAATTGATCTACAATAATCTCCCCAACATTGATGCATGATCCATGATCGGCGATAAGAATGAAGCACTGTCGGGACCTCCATTGTGTTCTAATAAGGTATTAACCTAGCCGAGACACCAAGTCTAACCACATACGAGGCTTCAACTTTCAAGTCACGTCGATGAATCGAGACCCACGGAGATGGCCGTATAGTTAACTATTATTATGTTGGCTACCCAATGGAACTAATTTGCTTTATCCTCCACCTTTGTGCGAAATGTTGAACGTGATTGGATTGGCTTAGCCCGATAAAAATTAATTGCCTATGCAGTTGGCACCTCTTAATCATGTACCCATACATATGGTAGGCACGGTAACGATGTGTGTGGCCACTATGTTTTAGGAGTCATTGTCGTGCCTTGTATGATGCATAAAATTCCCACCAGCTCAGAAAAATATGGGTCAACGGGGTATGGTGAATGGACCCCGATCGCGCATTCCAATCTTATAGTAAATATCTAGGAAAGCATTTTTGAAAGATTCCTCACGAAATTGAGCTTATTTGCATGGATAGATCACTTCTCCTTGAAAGAGACATAATACCATCCATTCTATCCAACCTAAAGCGGATATGTGCGATGTTGGTGCTCATTGATGTAGCCCTTGTGACAACGTCTTAGAAACATACATGATCTTTTGCAAACTAAGGTTAGAATTATGCACACATTTTAAACCCGAGCAAAGCACAAGGAAACAAATCGAGGTGAAAATTTAGTGCATCGGGTATTGCCGTGACGCTCGTGAAAAGGTGGATGTGGGTGGCGAAATGCCGATGGATCACTGTTTAAATTGAGCTGTGGCACTGAGGTAACCATCATACCCAGGTGCCTCCACAGGCAAAATGCCAGTCCTAAACCGCGAAGCACCGTGCCACTGCAGTTTATGACGAAGGAAGAATTGGACAATTTAACCTACGAATTAACCGGCGCGATTCACGAAGGACAACTAGCGGCCCGCGTATGGCGACCTTTATAGAGTAAATTCTACCCCTCTTTGTGATGCACACCAATTTTCTCCCAATCCCACCAATGACAATTTTCCCTTAAGAAGGTGTCAATCGATGCATCATCGGGCAACTTAAGAGGGTGCCCCGCTCAGGGAGCTACTCGAGACTTCCCCCAGACAAAATATGACACCCTTTCAAAAATAAAAAAATCTAGAAAAACATACCAAGTAAGTAAAGCATGAGATAAACACAAAAAAGCAAAATATCACCCAAATAGTTCCCTAACATTAGAGCACAGTGAAAGAAACCTTGCAGGATGGGTGAGTAGCCACAAATGATATGACTTTGCCATTGCCTACTAATAGTATTTTAGACTATGTTTAGTGAAGGTGATGGGTAAATGAAAGTGGAGAGAGGTATTTAAGTGGGAAGGGAGAGGATATTGATTAGGTAGGAGGAGGGTGGTCATTAATGGAGGATAGGTGGGAAAATGGGTTTCTAGGAAGATGAAAATGGTGGGAAAGAGGAAATGGGGATGAGAGGGTTGAAGGAGTCGGCCAAACTTTTGAAAAGTAGAATAATCCGGATCGAGTATGCGGAAATCTGCCGATGTGGCCGCCCGACCATTACCCACACGAGTTTTGGATATAGGATTGGCGGCGGCCGGTGTGTGCGTGGGATAGGCGTTTCATGGTTGGGCGATTTCAAGGCCACTCCCGGGTACACATCGGCAACTTACGGCGGTTCGCACTTTGTAGCGGCGCCTCGCCGGATAGTCATCGACCAACTTTGGCTTCCTCGATTGCCTTGGATAGAGTCGGCGACCCATCGGCAATCCGTGGAATACTATTTGTGTTTAATTCAGGTTTTGCTTAAGCCAACCCTATCTTTGTTCTTCTTGAAGTTCTACACCTAAAAGAAAACATCAAAAACAATAATGCATTAAAAATGTTTAAGAAGAGTTAGAATTAAATATTCTTAGGTTTCCTCCCAAGAAGTGCATGCAGTTAGCGTGAAGTGGAATAGCGAAGGTCTATCGACCTCACAGTTCATCTCGTATAAGACCTCTATTCGGCCAACTTCCTCCAACACCCCTGGAGTATCCTTTTACTCATTGGCCATTCACCTTGAACTTTCTCCCATTTTCTCCATGAGTTCTATGTCACCATTTTTCATAAACTTGAGATACCTTGAATGGCTCGACAATTTAGATTTTAACTTCATGGAAATAGCCTCATAGTGTATTGAATAATAACACCTAGTCCTGGAACAAAACTGTTATAAAACTTTTTGGTCATGATAATGTTTCATTCAGACTTTGTAAATAGTTGCATTCTCATATGCCCTCATTCTGAATTCATCTTACTCATGCAGATTATGAATTTGTCCCTGGAAAGCTCTTCCCTATTTAAGATTCAAGCTTTTTAATGCCCACAAGACTTTGTGTTCTTTCAACGAGGGAGGTGTCATGATTTTCTCTACAGTTGTCTGAGGGGCGTCCTATCCGGTGTTTTAAACGCGACTAGATATGCCCACAGGAATCATGTAACTTATGAGCCCAATGTTGTTTTGTTTATTGACTATTTTAGTCAAGCTAGACTTTATTTCCCAATTTAAAACTTACTTGGATATGAATTTTGGGTATAGGGGTGGCCTTTGTGTTTCACACCATATTTGGCTAACAAGATTACGAATACTCGATTGTAAATGTGATCCCCCCATCGCTAATGATAGCTCTAAGAGTACCAAAACGGGAGAAAATGTATTTCTTCAAGAAGGTTTCTACACTCCTTCCTTGTTATTGGGTAATGCTACATACACCCGTTTGAATCTCAAGAATCCAAGCGCCACCAAGATGTATGTGTTTCCATAAAGAGCTCACAAAAGGGTGATGAAGTCAATCCCCCATACATTGAACAAATTTGTACCTCTAAGATCGGTGTTACTTAGGAAGTTCATGCCTCTGCGAAATACTCCTATTCTTTGACACCCAGTGCATTGCTTCCGCAAAATTCACCGACATCGTGTAGTGTAAGCCAATAAAACCCCACCTTTATGAACACCTTTGTTGTTGTCCGCACACTCCCATAATAGCCCCCAACAAGTGAAGTATGACACGCCTCACAAGTGGGACCATCTCTACTTACGGAACACACCTTAGTAGTAAACCATCTGCGTAACTACGGAAGAGGTAAGGTTTTGTCCTAATAAAATTTCCAGGACATCGTACATGAATTTCTTCTTTTGTTGAAATTTCAAACCTTCAAGTATGATGTTCTTTGGCCAAGTAATTACCAAAATCGGCAAACCACAGTGCTAAATCGTGGGTTGCAGCTAGAATATGTTCATCCGAGAAGGAATCATTGATCTCCTCATGTCTATGGGATAACCACTTGTTTCTAGGCGTGATAGATGGTCGACCACTTGATTCTCACATCCTTACGATCCTTCTCCTCAAAGTCAGAAATTCTTGCAACAACGAGAACCCACACGAATGAGTCTAGGTTTAGCATCTTTCTTCGCCATCATGTATCTAAGCGGCACATGGTCGTGTGCACCACCACTTTTGTTCCCAACAAGTATGCTTGAAACTTTTAAAATGCAAACAAAAAAGCGAGTAACTCCTGCTCCATTAGTTTGTAGTTCGTTTGCGCTTCATTTAGAGCTTTGCTAGCATAGTTGATTGGGTGAAATATCTTGTCTCTATTGACCAAAGACTACTCCTAATGCTATCCCTTTGTCATCGGACATAGCTTAAGGGTTTTGACTAATCGGGTTCTATTGGGCCCGGAGAAGAAATCAGCCTTTCCTTCAACTCCACGAAAGCCTTCATACACTCCTCATAAAAATTGAACTTTTCTTCTTTCTCCAGCGACGAAATAGAGGCTAAGCTATTTTAGAGCAATCTTTAATAAATCAGCGGTAAAAGCCGCATGTGCGAGGAAACTCCTAACACCGCTTCATGGTGCGATTGCCTGATGGAGGAAGCGAGCAATAAGCGTTGATTTTGCTTGGTCCACCTCGGTCCCTTTTTAGAAATATTATGTCAACACAATCCTTTATTTCACCATAAAATGACATTTTCCTAATTAAGGACAAATTTGTTTCTTTAAATCTCTTTAATACCTCGCCACAGGTGTGCCAAAAAATCATCAAAAGAATCCCCTGGCGAAAAGTCATCCCATGAGAAGACTTCCATAGTATCCTCCGCCCATATACGAAAGATGGACATCATACATCATTGGAAAGTGGCAGGGGCGTTGCAAAGGCCAAAAGGCATCCTCTTAAATGAAAAAGTTCCATAGGGACATGTAAAAGTGTTTTTCTTGATCCTCAAGTGCGATCGAAGTGTACCACGAGTATCCGTCGGGAAACAATAGTACTCTTTTCAGAACAACTTAGATCTAACATTTGTTCAATGAAGGGCACGGGGAAGTGATCCTTCCTTTTTCAAGTTTAACTTACGGTAGTCCATGCAAACTCTCCATCCAGTGTTTCAGGCAAGTGGCAATTAATTCATTCTTTTCATTGGGACAATCGTAATGCCTCCTTTCTTCGACACACACGATGCAGGCTTACCAAGCTATGTTTGCAATAGGATATACCGCTCCTGCATCTAGTCATTTAATAATCTCCTTTTTACCACCTCTTGCATAGGTTGATTCAACGCTTTTGATGATCGTGATGGGCTACAATTTTTCTTAAAGTTAATCTTGTGAGTGCAAATCTCTTGAGGAATACGGTATCTCGGCTTCTCGACCACCCTATAACCCGAATGTGCCTTTTCAATACCCACGAGTGATTTTTTCTACTTGGAGAGGAGTGAGCTTTTCTTGAAATGATGGCCAAGGGCATCTTATTCTCCCGAGATATCATATTTCAAGTGAGTAGGCAATGGTTTGAGCTCCGGCTTCGAGGGTGCCACAATGAATGGGCGTGATAGAGGAGTTGTGCGATTTTTAGGTCGAGTCAAGATTCCTTGGTTGGAAGGGATAATTTCTTATATCCTTGTGCACTTGAAAAACCTCCTCTAGTTCTTTCAAAAAGAAATCAGCAATCTTTCTCCTACGACCACTTCCTCCATTTCCAATTCAAATATATCATTGTCCATGGTGTTGACATGAGGAAGTACTTGTTTCTTTGTTTGAGATACCACACGAGATGCTAACTTTCGTTCATCTATCCTCAATTATTTTATTACTACGTCATGACTTTTCACGGTGGTCATAAGATCCAACGGTTTACTCATGAGTCTGAATTCCTAATTCGATTGGAAGGACCTTTTCAAGTACCACTTCGAGTGCTTTCCAATCGGGATGGGAGCGACTCATCACTCCCAGCTACTTGTCTCGAGATGACCAAACATTATTCCAACCTTGATTTCCATGATAAGTGTTCGGGTGTTTTGGTAACTACCACTTATGAGTGCACGTGGTCGAACAAGTAGTAGTGGCTTAGAAATGTAAACCAAGTATCGATCCCACGGGGACAGGCTACGGTACTAATTAACTTTAAGTGTTAATGAACTATATCTTTAAGAATACGGAACAACAAAATAAAGAATATTTTGAGGATTTGAGTTTACTATAATAAGAACCTAGGCAAAATTATAAAAGTGAGTCGAACAATAGTAATGAGCAAGGCGAGGTTAAAACGAATATGCAGGAAAGTAATTTATCAATTCAATTCGGTTAATCTTTCCTTCGGTTTCTAGTAAAGAATTGTGCCTATAGTTATTTCGACTCTATCAATTTAAGAATCATGAACCTTTAATCTACATTTACGTGATAAAGAATTTCATGCTCTAGCCATACATTCACATAGATTCCTTAATTGACTATTAAGACTTTGAGATATATTTCTATTACGAATGTAAATCAATTCTCAATTTTCTAAACTAAGAAGAGATCATATCCTACCAATTCACATCTTCCAATTTCTTTCCTTTTCAAAATCAAGTGGATTTTTAGATATACATTAACATTGGCCAAACATTAATACATTAAGAACAAGAATTGATAGAACAACCATTGAAGAAAAGAAGAAAAGCTGGAAATGATCAACAATTACCACTCCACTAAAATTGTTCTTAACCTCGGCAAGAAGTGAATTTAGCCACTCAATTATGGATTAAACATCGTCAAATAAGTAGAAATCATACAAACAATTGAGATAAAGAAAGAGATAGAGAAGAACCTAGAATTTTTCGTCCACTCAGCACTTTTGTAACCCACGTTCTTGCTCAACCAAGTGAGAATGTTTAAAATAAAACCTAAATTATTGCTATTTATACTATTGAGAATTTTTCCCGAATAACAAGCAACGTGGAGCGAGTGTATCGCGAGCACTCCCTCGGTGCTTGGGGTATCGCGGACCCTCTGCAAGATTAGGCTCCTCGGCAATTTCACCTCGGCGTGCCCACACGACTTGCATCGCGGAGCACAGCCAACGTGCCACGGGCTATCGCGCACATACCTTACTGGAAATTGATGTCCCAGGTAATTGTACTCAACGTGACACGGAGTGCATCGCGTAGCATTGCCTCCGTGTCACGGAGGTACTGTAGTCTTCAGACGGAAATTGCCAAAATTAAATCACCAGGCGAGAATGCCTCCATGATGGCAGCATGACACGGCTCATCCTTGAAGCCTTTTTTCTTTGCTCTTCCTTGTCCTTTTCCACTCCTTGTTTCCAATTTCGAACTTTACCAACGTATCTTAGCTTCCCAAAATTCCATTTTACCTACAAAACAACACTAATCATGTTGGTTAGTATAAATTCACATTTAACTACAAATCACATGAGAAGGTACAAATAACGATAGATAAACACGTTGAAATGAAGCATTTGAGTTCACTTGGGCATGCAATTCTGTCCAAGATCACTTACCCACACCTAGAACCTTGTTCGTCCTCGAACAATACTCTCACATCTCATGCGATTAACACCCATGCATAGCTACATTGGCTCGACAATTCAAGGCTGCGGCTATACGGAATTATTTAATATAACCAAATCATCAGAAGGTATTTATGCATGGTCTCATCAATGAAATAAAATACACCACATTAAGACCTCCCTAAACTCAAAGAATCAACTCTCGATCTTACGAACTCATGCAAATCAGCAGTCAAGACATCGGAGCACTAATTTTGTCTCTCGTCAAGCATGTTCCTCGCAACACAAGAGAATCTCCCCATTTGCAATCATATGATTTCCAAAGCATTACATGTAGGGGTATATGAAACGATTTCGCTCTCTCTCCCAAAAGAATTCACATGCATCATGTCATGAACCATAGGCTTGCCTCTAGTGTATTACTCCACTATATAAGGACGCGTGATGTAAGATCACGTAGGACTTAACGGGTTGTAATGTAAGCTAAGAAGCGGTAAATCTTGGGCTAACCGGTAATAGTAACTAGCTTCCTTAAGCGCTTTTCAATACATCCCACCATTATTATGGGCATTGTTTCTTCCTCATCCTCTCATTCTTGAAATTTTTCTTTTTTTTGTTCCCATTTCTTTAAGCACACTCAACTTACTAACAAAGATTAGTTATACATCTTTGTCATGAACCATAGGCTTGCCTCTAGTGTCTTACTCCACTAATATAAGGACGCGTGATGTAAGATCACGTAGGACTTAACGGGTTGTAATGTAAGCTAAGAAACTGGTAAATACTGGGCTAACCAGTAATAGTAACTAGCTTCCTTAAGCGCTTTTCAATACATCCCACCATTATTATGGGCATTGTTTCTTCCTCATCCTCTCATTCTTGAAATTTTTCTTTTTTTTGTTCCCATTTCTTTAAGCACACTCAACTTACTAACAAAGATTAGTTATACATCTTTATTTCATTTAATTTCAGCAAGTGCACCTTTGACCTTTTCTTTCACAATTCTCACTCCTTTACACTGTAGGAAAATTGTTTTTCTTGAGCGCTTAAGTGTTTTGGATCAAATTCACGGCTAATGAAAAGAAGGGATTAAGCTCGGTTTGTACCTCTTCAAAGAAAGAAAAAAATAGGCTAAAGGCTCAATGGGGCTAA
>JACEIK010013046.1:16567-28645 GCA_018107945.1 Datura stramonium | reverse complement strand
TGTTCTTGATTTTGGGAATTAATCAACATTGGAGTTTTGTTCATCAAGTTTGGAGTTATATTCAATTTACTTGGTTTTCTTCTACGAATTTTTGTAAGTTGTAATTATGATTTATCTAATATTTTGTGATTGTGATTGTTCAAACATGAGTAGCTAAACCCATAACTAAGGTTATGGGAACCATGATGAATTAACACACATAGGTGAAACACTTAGTGATTCTTGAACGAGGCTTGTTGCATGTATTGTTTTTTCCTTCGTTTTAATTATTTCTTAATAGTTGCAAACGTTGGAACTTGCCTTATTCTTACTTACCGGATCAAGGGAGTATTGAATAGGAAAAGGGATTAACAACGGAGATTTGAGGCTATCAACCCTCATCTAATATCTTGAACTTGTCCGGGGATAGCTAATCAGATATTAAGGGTAAGGGTTAATTAAGAATACACCCATATACGGACCAAGTTGCGTGGTGATAATCATCTGGATAGGGGACCAACCATTTAGGTGAACCTAACTTACCGATATTGCATGTTAAACTCCGGAATAGATCACTAGTGTAAAAGTGTTGTGGTTATGAAGTCTTGGGGAACACAATCCTAGTCAATTTGTTGATTGAGTACAAACCAAAATTGATTTAACCATTTATTAGTTTTTACTCCTGTTTAGTATTTTATTTCTTGCCCCCCAGTAAATAAGTAATCTGATAGTAATAGCCATTCACATTAACTCAAGTTCTTTCCATATTCCCTGTGGGATTGACCTCAATCTTCGTTGGCTTCTATATTTGACATCGACTTCTTTATATCTCAATTGCGAGGTGTAATTTGGGCGACATCAAATTTTGACGTTGTTGCCGGGGAATACGGCTAAGGCTTTTGTTAATTTTGTTTGCTTTAATGTTGGTTCTTATTTCCTTTTTATTTTTCTTTTGTTGTTTTTGTTTTTAACAGGTCTTAGGTTCGTGCATACTCAGTACTAGGAGCCAAGGAAAATCCCTGGTTCAAATCGATCACGAACTTAAGCAGACACTGAGAATCTTGAGAAGAATGGCCAACATCCAAGAGAAAGAAACAGTGGACCAAGCTACCAAGAGAATGTTGGCTGAGGTACAATCTTGGGCTAGAGATTGTGAGTTAGCTAGTGTTGCTGAAGAGCAACGTATAGCTGCTGAAGTAGAGCGATCTAGAAGGCACAGAGGTCCAGAACAACAGAGACACTAGTATTTTGATGAAGATGATGATGCTGATATAGACGAAGCCGGTGCCACTGGAGCTACTGTCCCTCCCCCTTTGCTTGCTGGGGTAGAGTTTGATAGTACCAGTGCTATGATCCAACTACTCAACATGAAGGAAATATTTTTGGGTCATGCAACTGATGATGCCTATACTCACTTGACAAAATTAGTGGGTATCTGCAAGGCATACAAACAACCGAGAGTGAGCCAGGATGCAATCAGACTGAGGTTATTTCCCTTTTCATTAGGGAGTGAGGCAACGATGTGGTTGGATGAGCTTCCAAATGATTCTATCACTACTTAGGGGGAGCTTAAGAGAGCTTTTCTTGAAAGATTCTTCCCACCTTCCAAAGCATTACAGCTGAAAGATGAGATATATAACTTCAGGAAATTGAATTCAGAGGCACTTCATGAGACATGGCTGCGTTTTAACAAGAAGCTCAAAAGGGTTCCAAACCATAGGATTCCAGATGACACATTGTTGGAGATCTTCTATAGGTCTCTGAATGCTAACACCAAGGCGGTGGCTTATACCATATCTGGTGGAACCTTAATGAGTCACACTTATGCAAAAGTTGTTGAGTTACTTGACAAAATCACCAAAACCAACCGCGATGGCACACAAGAGAGTTAGAGATTTCGGCTGGTTCTTACACGGTAGGTATGTCTGTGGAGCAGAGAAGAAAGAGATCAAGACATTGCTGAGATAAAGACCACACAATGGGGTTGCTTTCCAAGCATCTGATGGGAGCCGGAGTTGAGAAAGTTAATGTTGTGGGTTCTCGAGGCAAGGCCCCAAGAAATGATGGAGGTGAATCTGAATCTGAGGAGGAAGCTAACTATCTGAATGATCAAAGGGCGGGTTTCCAGACCAACACCCAAGGGTCTAACCAAGACTCTTGGCGTCAAGGTCAAGGGAACCAAGGTCAGAACTATTACAAGGATAACAATTACAATCGAGGCCAATATAGAGACACTGGAGACTGAAGAAGCGCGAGGAATACAACAATGATAGAAGCGGTATGTATGTTCCTCCAAGGAACCGTGAGCTAGAGTCTAGTGGTTTCAAGGGTTGAAGACATGTTGTCCAAGGTACTTAATCAGATGGAGACAACAGATAGCCATTTTAAGGAGCTCCGTGCTGATATTTTCCATATGAATCAAAAGATGGAATCACATGTCATGGCCATTAAACAAATTGAGCAGCAACTGAGTCAGATGTCTGTTGCGATGAACCAGAGGCAGAAAGGCACGCTTCCCAACAACACTGTTCAATATCTGAAAAATGATAGTCATTGCATGGTCGTCACCACTAGGAGCAGGAAAACGACAGTTGATCCCCCAAGGCAGGTTGTGATTGATGAGACAAATGAGCCCTTAGAGATTAATGATAATAGGGTGGAAGACTCCGAGGATTGAATTTTGGCTGATGAATCAGTTGAGAAAACCACTCCTAGTAATGCAAAGGAGCATGGGTCTGGCAAAGAAAAGGAGGAGGTATAGCAAAAGATCATACCTATTCCTAGACCTCCTCCCCCTATTCCATAGAGGTTGAAGAAAAAGGCTGAGGATGGGAAATATCACAAGTTTATCTCAATGTTAAAACAATTGTCCGTGAACATCCCATTAGTCGAGGAACTTGAGAAGATGCCTGGCTATGCCAAATTCATGAAGGACCATGTCAGTAGAAAGAGGATTGTGAGTTTCGAACCTGCAAATAATTTGCACCATTGTAGTGCAATACCATCTCGTTCTCTTGTTCAGAAAAAGGAGGACCCTGGGGTGTTCACTATACCGTGCACTATTGAAGCCTTTAATTTTGCTAAGGCATTATGTGATCTTGGTGCTAGTATTAATATGATTCCATTAGCAGTTTTTAGAGAGTTGGGCTTGGAAGCCCCCAAACTGACTACAATTCGGCTTTTGATGGTAGATCATACAGTGAAAAATCCGGTGGGAATCCTCTATGATGTTCTAGTGAAGGTAGAGTCCTTTATATTTTCAGAAGATTTTGTCATTATGGACTGTGAGGTTGATTTTGAGGTCCCCATTATCATAGGGCAACCATTCCTTGCCACCGGACGTGCTCTTGTAGATATAGAGACTGGATAGCTCAAATTCTGTTTGAACAATGAGAAAGTGACATTCAATGTATGCAGATCCATGAAACAACCAAATGATTTGAGGGTGGTCTCAGTAATTGATGTTGTGGAACTTGAGTTCCCAATTATACCCATTGAGGAGTTTTTTATTCTTGATGACTTAGCAACCGTTTTGATGGATGTTGGTGCTGAGGAGATCAATGGGGGTGAGGAGATTGTTAGTGCACTTTCTGGCATGGGGTCATATACTTATGCTCCAAAGAAGATTTATCTAGACTTGAATAATCAGGTGACCCACCAGCCAAGCTATCTATTAAGGAGCCTCCGGTATTGGAGCTCAAAGCACTCCCGTCTCATTTGCAGTATGTATTTTTGGGAGCTGGTAACACTTTACCGATCATTGTTTCAGCTAACTTGGAGGAATGGCAAGTGGAGGCTTTGGTCTCCATTCTGAAGAGATATAGAAAGGCTATTGGGTGGACCATTGCAGATATTATTGGAATTCCAGCCGGTATTTACACTCGCAAGATCCAGCTAGAGCTAGATTGTATTCCGAGTATTGAGCATCAGCATAGGTTGAACCCACCTATGCAAGAGGTGGTCAAGAAGGAAATCATCAAGTGGTTGGATGCAGGTGTGATTTATCCTATTACAGATAGCAAATGGGTGAGCCCAGTCCAATGTGTACCGAAAAAGGGATGAATCATGGTGGTCCCAAATGGTAACAATGAGCTCATTCCTCTAAGACCAGTCAGCGGTTGGAGAGTATGCATGGATTATAGGAAGTTGAACTGTTGGATGCAAAAAGATCACTTTCTGATGCCATTCATGGACCAGATGTTAGACAGACTTGTAGGCATAGGATGGTATTATTTCCTTGACGATTATTTGGTGGTACAATCAGATTTCTATATCCCCCGAAGACCAAGATAAGACCACGTTCACTTGCCCTTATGGTACATTTTCTTTTAAGAGAATGTCATTCGGGTTATGTAATGCACCAGCCACTTTTCAGGGTTTCATGATGTCCATATTTTCTGACATAGTGGAAGACATCATTGAAGTCTCTGTGGATGACTTTTTAATGGTGGGTGATTCATTTGAAGATTGTTTGGCTCATTTGAGCAAGGTGTTGTAGAGAAGTGAAGAGACCAACTTGGTGCTTAACTGGGAAAAGTGTCATTTCATGGTCAAGAAAGGTATAGTGCTTGGGCCACAGGATTTCTGGTAAGGGTATTTAGGTGGATAGAGCTAAGATTAATGTTATTTCCAGTTTACCACCCCCAATTTCTGTAAAAGGTGTTCGAAGTTTTCTAGGTCATGCAGGGTTTTATAGAAGATTCATCAATGACTTCTCGAAGATTTCACATCCTTTGTGTAAACTGCTTGAGAAAGAGATGAAGTTTGTTTTTGATGAGGCATGTCTGAAGGCTTTTGAATGCCTTAAAGAGAGATTGACCACTGGCCCCCTTATAGTGGCACCGGACTGTTCTTTGCCTTTTGAGGTCATGTGTGATGCTAGCGATGTGGCCCTAGGAGTTGTGTTGGGTCAAAGGAATGAAAATATTTTCCATCCAATTTATTATGCAAGCAAGGCTCTAAATGCAGCTCTGAAAAATTATACCGTGACAGAACAGGAGTTGTTGGTTGTAGTTTTTGCATTTGAGAAGTTTCAGGCATATTTACTTGGAACTAAGGTGATAGTCCATACAGACCATGCTGCTTTGAGATATCTGATGGAAAAGAAGGACGCCAAGCCACGGTTGATTCGATGGGTTCTACTGCTACAAGAGCTTGAGTTTGAAGTAAAAGAACGAAAAAGGGACTGAAAATCAGGTGGAAGATCACTTATCAAGATTAGAACCTGATGCAGCACTTTGAGATGAGCATGACATAGACGATGCATTCCCAGAAGAGAAGGTTTCAACGGCCTTGGAAGATCTCATCCCATGATTTGCATACTTTGCTAATTATCTGGTGAGCGATGTCGTACCGGAGCACTTATCTTTCACCAGAGGAAGAAGTTTATGTCTGATGTGCAGAAGTTTTTATGGGATGAGCCCTACTTATTTCGCATATGTGTTGATGGGGTGATCTAGAGATGCGTAACCGAGATAGAGATGCTGAGTATAGTGGAGGCCTGCCACTTTTCCCCTGTTGGAAGCCACCATAGCAGGATTCGCACAACCCACAAAATTCTGCAATCTGGGTATTATTGGCCAACCATTCACCAGGAAGCGCATGATTTTGCAAAGGCGTTTGATGCATGTCAAAGGCAAGGAGGCATATCACGGAGGAATGAGCTTCCTCTTACTCCCATCCTGGTCATTGAGCTATTTGATGTATGGGGCATTGATTTCATGGGCTCATTTGTGAGCTCAAATAGGATGAAACACATACTTGTTGTTTTTGACTATGTTTCAAAATGGGTGGAAGCAGTTGCGCTTCCAAATAATGAAGGGAAGAGTGTCACAGCATTCTTGAAGCGGAATATATTTTCCAGATTCGGGACTCCCAGAGCCATCATTAGTGATGGGGTTTCGCACTTCTGTAACCGGTTGTTTCACTCTTTATTGGAGAAATATGGGGTAAAAAACAGGGTGGCAACACCCTATCATCCGTAGTCTAGTGGGCAGGTTGAAGTCACAAACGGGGAGATAAAGACTATCTTGGCGAAGACTATGAATGCAAACCGGATAGATTGGACAAGAAAGCTAGATGATGCTTTATGGGCTTATTGGACCGCATTCAAGACTCCTATAGGTATGTCTCCGTATCATCTTGTGTATGAAAAAGAATGTCATCTTCCGGTTGAACTTGAGCACAAAGCTATGTGGGCGCTCAAGAAAGTGAATTTGGATTGGAATAAAGCTGTGAATTTGAGGCTTGATCAGTTAAATGAGCTCGATGAATTTTGACTGAAAGCCTATGAGAGTAATTCAGCATGATCGGAAGATTGAGAAGAGAGAATTCAGTCCGGGTGATATGGTGCTACTATTAAATTCTAGACTTTATTTGTTTCCATGCAAGTTGAAGTCTAAATGGCTAGGACCTTCTCGAGTGGTTCAAGTATTCTCTCATGGGGCAATTGAAATGGAAAATCATGAAGAAAAGTGCTTTAAAGTTGATGTTCAACGGGTAAAAGAATATATGGGGAGAAGCGAAGAAATAAAGCTGGTGGATCTCTGGGCTCTAGGTGAAGTCTGAGTAACCCAAGGACTTGCGTCGTGCCACGACATTAAATCAGGAGCTGCATGGGAGGCAACCCATGGAGGTGTTTTGGTGAAGTATGAGTAGCCAAATACCCACGTCGTGCCGCGACATTAAATCAAGCGCTTCTTGGGAGACAACCCAAGTTGTAATTGTAAGAAATATATAGTGTTTACGTGTGTTGATGTGTGCAGGTGATTAAGATGGGAAATTTAAAGTTAAAACCAAAAAATCTGAAGTTGAGTTGCTGGTGCCAAAAAGCACAGAATGAGTCGTCATCAGACCAAACGATTCGTTAAATGGATCGTCATCAAAGCTGCATAAAACAGTGTAGAGATGGTTGACCAAACGAGTCGTTGCCACTGGCAACAAATCGTGAGGTCCTCCGTCAAGTCTACTGGATCAGAGGAAGAATTAAATTGAGAAAGGTGACAACAACTCACTTAATGAATCATTGGAAGACCAAACGATTCGTTAAGTGGCCCGTCAGGAAGCTACCACAGTTCAGGGCCCACGACTCAGGTCACGACTCATTGGGTTACACCACGAGTCGTTGCACGAGTCATTAGGTCCCCGGTAAGTCCTTCAAGCTCAAACCACTGCACGAAGGGTCAGACGATTTGTTTATCAACATAACAAATCATTGCATGGGTCGTCATATGTTTTTTAATTAACTACCCCGGACCCGACCCACGCGCTAATTAGGGCAAAATCTTATTTCAAGCATATAAAACCCGATTTTCTTTCCCTCCAAACTCTTACTTGAGTTTAAACCCACAACATTTAACTTCAAAGCTACCAACCCATTCACCATTCCAAGATCAACTGCTCCCTCTCAAAGAATTCACACACACACACGATCGCACTCACCTGCTCGAAGTACCACACAAGATTGCAAATTTCAAATTCAACTCTTTCCTGCTCAACTCGAAATTATTTTGAGCAATTTCTTGTGTATTCTCTTCTCCATTAGTTTTCTCATATAATGAGTTTTAAATTCGACCTAATTTTATGAATTTCATGGAAGCCTAGTGGTAACACATTGAATAAAATTTATTTTTTCGGAACCCTTGAAAAATCTGACAAAGTTGTGCTTGTGGAATCTTTATTTTCGATGATGAACATGATATGAGTAAAGTGAATAACTATATGTCAAACTCTTGAGCATGAGCCATGTAACGAGTCACGGTATCTTCTAACGACTCGTCATATGGCTCGTCTTGAGTGGAAATTAAACCTGGTGATTAGTGTACCTAACGACTGACTTAACGAGTCGTTGCCTCAGGTAACGACTCGTTGTGACCAGTCATTAAGTCCACTAGTCCAACATGAAGAAAATATAGCCTGAGAAAATGAATGACCTCACAAATCGTGGCCAGTGGCAATGAATCGTTAGGTAAACTTATCCTGTCTGCAGAGACAGTTAAAAAATCATTGTGTTTCATCTCATTTTGTATACTAATTGATCTTCCACAGGTACAATAGCTCTGAGGGGTACACCAAAGAAAGATCCGTCAAAGAAACAAGTGTCGGAGATGAGTCAATCATCATACTGCAGACTTTGGGATGAGCCATCCTCCTCTGAAGAGTCAAGTGGCTTGAAGGAGGAATATGAAGTGTCAGAAGAGCAGTTGGTGCGGAGATCAACCAGGGCTAGGGCTCAACGAACTATAAATCTGACAGCCCTAATTGATGCTCCTACTCCACTGGCAAGGGATCCACCAAGCCGTACTGATGAAAATGCCAGGGCTATAGCCGTAATTGCTCCCGAGGGCACCATAGCTGGGAAGAATGTAGAAGTAGCTGATGAGTCACATGCTCAACAAGGGAACACAGATGATGAACTGACTGAGACCTCGAACACTTCCAATGATCAACCAAGGAACGTCAGGAGATGGTGTGTTCATGGTATGAGGGCTATCTATAACAGAGACATTGCTCCAAATGATAAAGTACATCCAAAGAGGAGCATCTACGAGGAGCCCAGGATAGTCACCACGAGGCTTAAGGACCTTCCAGAGGCTTTGTTCGACAAGTACAGGTTCGGGTGGTTCACCGAGCCATCAGGAAGTTATAGCCCCTACCTAGTTAGAGAATTCTATGCATCCTACGTAGCCACACTATAGCATCTAGCATTAGGTGCTCAAGACTGGAAAAAGAGGCCTGCTTTGACACAGGTGTTAGTTCGGGAGACACCTGTGGATATATCTGAGTGGACCATCTCGAGGTTATTTTATGGGCCAGACTATTATGCCCCGATGAACATAGCCGAGTTCGATCACAGACTATTCGAGCTAAAGAAAGTCAAGACTAAGAATCTGAATAGTGAGGAGCGAATCAGGCAATACACTTGGCTATCTCGGGTCATTGCCACAAGAGGTCCGTTGGTTGAATGGTTGCACGGCACCAAGTCTCAAATCAAGAAGGCCACATTAAACTTTCACACTAAATTTTGGTGGTCACTGGTGCGGCATTGGCTGGTACTAACCAGCAATGATAATATTCTCTCACCTGACAGAGCGGCATTGGTAGCCAGCATTATGGAGGGGTATGCCATAAATTTCCCATGGTACATTGCTGAAGAGATTAGAGAGTAAGCGATAAATGATGGTACTACAATTCCCTTCCCATGTATTATTGATAGACTCTGTCAGAAGTTAAAGGTGCCAGAGTTGCCATCGGTCGACCAGCGCATAGTGGTCCACAAGATAATCGATATCGGGTTGATACGAAATAACACAAACCCGGTATTGAGAGCAAGGAATTAGGCTGTCGCATCCACTGGAGTGACTATATTAGCAGAGGCATTTAGCAGCAGGATGCAGATTGAGGCTGTTGTATTTACATAGATTGCAGCAGAGCCCACGGAGGCCAGGGAGATGGGTAGCCAGCCTGAGGCTATAGATGCCGCTGACGTTCCCGCATCTGCGGAGATTCTAGAGTCATCATCCACAACAACTGCACCTTGCCCACCTGTTGCACCCTCAAGTGATCCTTTAGCCGGTCTAGTCACAATTTCCAAAGAATTCCTGACCAACATGGCTAGACGGCTAGCAAAGTCTTAGAAACAACAAGCGCACACGGCTCTGCAGGTAAAGGTGCTTATGGAGCAAGTCAAGTTGTGTGTTACCAAAGAATTGGAGGCGCTCTCTAGCTCTGTGAATGGCAGGTTGGACGCTTTTGAGAGATGCATGGATGAGCGCCTTGCACAGTTACATGCGCCTGAATTGGAAAAGTGGTATGCGGAGGTAGCAACACTCAGAGCAGAGGTACGGGAGTTGTCCGCACGATAGGTAGCTACGATCCCTCCACCTGTGCTTCCCGTGATAGAAGATGAAAGCGAAGAAGAGCTACCGCCGGTGTTTGATTTCATTATTGAGGAGCCGGTGGCACATGATAAGGGAAAAAGGCCTCTTGAGGAGGCAAGTTTTGAGGATAATGACTCTCCGCTCCGTCAGCAAAAGTGAGAGCAGAGAGAGATGGAGAGAGTGCTACATCTATCTAGAGAGGAGGCTCGATAGAGGGCCACAATTGAGGTAGCAAAAGCTCGGGGAGAAGGCACGAGCTCAGTGGGTCTGAAAATGCACCGGGTCAAGCCGGTGATATCGGAGAGGACAATGGAGGAGTATCTGCACCCTCCACCGACTAGGTAGCTGACACCTAGGTCACACAGGTATGTTCCCTATTTCCATAGTTTTGTTTTATATATATATATGCGTTGAGGATGACGTATGCTTTTATTGATGGGGGTGGGGAGGGATACTTGTGTATTTTTGCTGAACATAACCCGAGGGTTTTTCTTACCGGATATCTTTTCCCTCGGATATTCCTTATCTAGTAGAACTGAAATGTTTAGGGTTTTATGTTTTTTTTGTTTGTGTCAATCGAAAGAAAGTTAGGTGAACTTAAGGCAGTCAAGAGCTTGAATTGTTGATTTTTGTAAAACTAATAATTTGATACCCCTCCTAAATTTTTTTGTGTGTTAAAATCGACAAGTATGACCTTTGTGAATCTTTGCATGGCATTGAAACTGTGAACATGTTTACCATTGTATGGTTGTGCCTAAACTAGCAGTTAGTAGAAGTGATGATGTTGACATGTGCTATGTGTGAGTGAGATTTAATAGTTAAATTCAGTTATGTGTGTCAATCTAGAACTTGCCTGGTCAGTCGTATCGAGATAGAGGATGGGAAACTAGGAAAGGATCATAGGCCATTTTTAATTAATGAACCCACGTTAGCCTTAAAAGACCTACCAAAAGAAAATAAATATCCCTTGATCCAAATTTTTGAGCTTAAAATGACCTTTCTTTTTGTTTACAACGATTCACCTTCTTGCTTTGATTAAGAATGAACCTGTTTTGGCCCTGGTCCCTCCTTGGACATTGTGAACCTCAACTCAGGCAAATCTCTTAAGTTGAGGGTGGCTATGATAGGGGTGATTAAGAAGAGTAGGGTTGAATGAAATTGGGTAATGAAAATGAAAAAGCGGGTGCGGTGTGCGTAATGAAAAAAAAGAAAGAAATAAAAATGCTGTCAAAGAGAAAGAAAAGAAAAATGTAAAATCAATGAATGCTTGAAAGAAGAGAAACCGCACTCGTAGTTACAAATGAAAATAAAAGAAGAAGCAAGTAAAGAAAAAAGGGGAGAAAATATGAAGAAAGGTTAAAAGTGGAGTCAAGACGTATGTAGTGCCAAGGAGGGTTAAGCTACTAATCCCATCTGTACCATACCCAAACCAAGCCTACGTTACAAGCTTAAAAAGTCCTATAGTGATCCTAGTTACCTGTCTGAAAATCGAGGTATTGAAAGTAAAGGCAAGCCTATGGCATTGCATGCACACGGTTAGAATTTCTCTGTGAGAGCGAATGTGATCTTACCTAGTCCCAAGAAAAATACATTGAAATAATCATATACACATGAGTGAGTATGGGACTTCTTTGAGGTGAGAGTATATTGCCAATAAAATCTTCTGCAAATTGGCTGGGTCAATGTTATAGATTTATGTGAATGGTTGCAAGTGACAGTGTTTTGCCATGTTTTGATTCCTCTGTGTCATGGTTGAAAATTTTGTATATGCATTGTGATTTGAGTTGGTATAATAAAGGAGGGGTTAGAAAATTTGATTTGATGAAGAATTGTGACTTCCGTAGTTTCCTAAAGTTCTTTCGATTGAAGCGTCGAAGTATTTTATTTTATTTTATTTTATTTTATTTTTGACTGAAGACATGTAAAAGTTTTAAGTTGAGGGTGTTGATTTTCCATGATTTTTGTCACGCCCCGCCTTGGGAGGCATGACTGGCACCTGGTGCCCTACTAGAACCTGAACTGGTGAGTTGTTTGAGCCTAAGCACCTCTGGTGCAAGGTTGGCTCTAACTCTAGAATCAAGAAAACAACAGGCTATATAGCGGTTGCAAATGCAACCCCCGGCCGACAAGGCCTATAGCCACCTGTGAAAAATAAACAGCTAAACAAGGTGCCACACGGCCTGCGCCCATAATCTATATCACATATGGCCCCACACGGCCG
>JACEIK010013045.1:0-18022 GCA_018107945.1 Datura stramonium | reverse complement strand
TATGCTCCATAGTTTGTTGATGTGACATAGTTCTATGGACAATAATACATCATTTTTGACTTCATTCTCTTCTTTTTTCCTTCTCATTCATTTCACTCCAATTTTTCCTTCTTCCCATTTGTATAATTTTTTTAAATATATTTTTGTATATGTCATACATCATTTTAGACTTCTTTCTCTTCTTTTATTCTTCTCATTCAAATCAATCCAATTTTTTCTTCTTCCCGTTTGTATAATTTTTTTAAATTTATTTTTATATATGTCATTTTAAGATATCAATAAATATTTAAATAAGATAACAATTAAAGGTTAAGACATTTAAGAAAATGAAAGATGAAACAACTTCGGTTTTTAAGACTTTTCATTTTCTAGAACTCTTACATCTTTTATATTTATTTGTTATCTTTTTATTTTTTGTTTTTTCTAATTCAATCCATATGTATTAAGTTAAGTTAGTAGGTCTTTATTTAACTTGAAATGTTTCTCATAACTTCTTTATTAAAGAATTTCATATATAAGATACTAAAATAATCATAAATAAATGTTTGATTAATATTTCACTTAAAAATATGTAATTAATAATCAATCATATATTAATTTTATTTTAATAACTGCGCTAAACGCGATCAAGTAACACTGGTTAGACATATAAAGGTATGCTTCGTACCACATTAGTCTAAAGGTCATTAGAATTTGTAGCCAGTTTGAAGTTATATTTTATGAGCATTGCAATAGTGATTTTCTAACACTTTCTAACACTTTTTTTTAATAACTTTTACAAGTTATTAATTTCATAATTGACAAGGTGTATTTTATTTTTGTCATCTGGATTGTAGGAGTACACAGTACAAAAAGGAGATAGAGAAGCTGAAAACTACTTATATATTTTATGTGTTTAGCTCATGAGAATAATTCTCTTTTTATAGGCAGCATAGGTGTAATATAGTTTGATCATCGTGTGACCATTAGTGTCATGCTACACTACTATCACATACGTAGTATGTGATACAATCATACTAAATCACAGAGTTCTAATACTTGTGAAATACACAGTCATAACACATAACTGATTGTTATTCATAGTCCTAACACATAACTGACTCTAACACTCTCCTAGTCGACTACAACTCCGAGTCTCCAACACTTACCCTCAAGATAATGTAATACCCCAAAAGTTCCTTAGACTAGGTTTATAATTTGAAGTATGTTTCAGCAGAAAATCTGAAAGTTTTTCCTCAGTCCGACTCATTTTACGAGTTGTAAGAAGGTTGTAAGGGTCGTAGGATGACCCATGGTGGAGAGCTAGAAGTTCACCCTCCCAACCATGAGTCCCCACCATGAGTCGTGGTCTGTGGATACGACTCGTGGTGAAGAATCGTAGCAGGTCATGAGATTTTTCAGTTGCTGATCCTATGAGTGATTGTAGGACTCATAGTAAGGAACCATAAGCTGTGGTACGAGTCACAGAAATCTTCAGAGAGTTGGAGGAAATTGGAATGGCTAATTATGGGAGCTAACCATGAGTGTAGGAGGATTGTATGGCTTGTGGTACGGGTCATCGCAACTGGCAATACAGTTTTTTCTGTGAAATCATTAAGGATATTTTCGTAAATCCTAAGCTCCTAAGTCCTAAACTACGTCATTTTAAGCTCTGAAAAGAGTGTTTTAATAGGGTTTAGCCTATGTCAAGTCATTTCTCATTTATTCAAAGTTTTGAATTCCCTTGGAAGATCAATCTAGAAGTTCTATTAATTCTTCTCCAATTCTCTTGGGCTTTCAAAGACAAGTTGAGAATCAGTTTACCCAGGTATGTAGGGATATGAATGAGAGTTTTCTTTCACTCTCATGCCCAATTTTATCCTCAAGTTCATGAATTCAAGTTCTAATTCTAGTGTATGATCTTATAGGGTTCTAATCCAATTTTATAAAATTCTCCATGATATGTCTATGGATTAATTCCCCTCATGTTCCCAACTTGTTTTAAGATTTATGAGAAGATTCTATACACAAATTGATTATGAATTCATGATTTCAAGTTTTAGAAAATTATGTACTATTATGCAAGTTTTATGAAAAGTCAAGTTTATGCTTCTTGATTTCAAGTATGATGAATTACCCATATATGAATTCATGAATTTGACTTATGAAGTCTATTTCAAGTGTGCATGATTTTAAGATTTTGGCAAACTCACACAAGTTAAGTATGTTTTCATGATTTAGCCAAGGTTAATAAGATCATCTTATCATATGTTTTGGAGTCAAGACTCCCCATGTTCAGATTTTAGACTATGCATGTGATTATAATTTCAGCTTCATTGAAAAACGATGGGAGCACTATGCATGTTTCTAGGAGTAGTGTCTAGCACCAGGTAGGCTTGGGGTTCCAAGGTTCCCCGATCTCAGAACTACATGCAAACATAGGTTTATATTAATATTTAGGACTTCTCAAGAGAGTTTTCCCCTACCCCAACGGGCCTTCAGCTTGATATCAATATTATGGTAGCGTCCTTAGCCTTGGTAAGATTTTGGACGGCTCTTCCTACTTGAGTGTGATAGTTGAGGCATCATGTAAGCTTTATCGTGATGGTGTTGGTTGTGACGAGTCTCTCATTTTTCCTCATAATTTCAATTATTCATGTTCATGACTTATGATATTATATTTTACAGCTGGTTTGACCTAATGATGAGTTTAGGAGCTTTACTTATATTTTCAGCTATGACAAGTCATATGATTTCCATTGTAGCTTTGGGTCATTCTATTCAGACATGATATTCAACTTATGACTGACTATACATGTTTCAAATCCAGATTTTAGCATGCAGTCCTTACTCTCATGATCTTATGATTTATGTTTATATGTATGATTTTAGTTAATATTTACTCTACATGTTTTACTTACCTTGCATACCCAGTATATTCCAAATACTGACTGCATACTCTATGCTTTATCGTTTCATGATACAGGTCGGGACGATCAGACTCAGTTCCGTCCTTAGTCCAACTCCCTACAGTATAGTTCAGTTTTCATTGTTGGTGAGTCTTCATCTTCCGAGGACATTCAATTTATCATATGATTATGTTATATTTAGTTTCATACTTTAGCGAGCTAGTTGCAGATGTTGTCCTATCAGCTCATTAGATAGTTTAGAGGCTTATTAGAAATTATGCCGGATTTCAAGTCGAGTGTTAACTCTATTTTATGATCATTATGTTATTCAGACTTTCTCTTATTCATGTTTCAGTTATCAGATTCCACTTGATGTATGTTCTTTAGTTATCATGTCCATGTCATGGGTTTACTTGGATCCATTCACGGTTCTAGATCTCGTGTCTCAATCTAGGGTCTCACCTCGTGTCGTGACAAACTTAGTATCAGAGCAAAGGTTTAGAGTGTCCTAGGGTGTCTGAAAGTCGCATTGAGTAGAGTCTTTTCCATGGATGTGAAGCACGCCACACTTATGGGGAAGAGACTACAAGATGTTTTAGAAAATTTCCCTTTTATCATGATCTAAGTCGTGCAATAAAGTATCTCTCTATCCTTCTAACACGTGTTATACGCGTTTGTAAAACATGCCTCCTCGCCGAGTGAATGGAAGAAGGAATCGTAATGAAAATGGCCATGACAATGGCAATGAAGACGGGCACGATCAAGCGCCACCAGCATCAGCAGGTCCTACACCCGAGCAGGTCGCTCATTCCAAGTTTAGAGAGGCATTTCAAATGTTAGCACAGGCGATGACTGCTCAAGTCAATCAACAAGCAATAGCTCATATTCCTCAGAATGGGAACGTGGTGGCGACTAGAGTTCAAGACTTTCTCAGGATGAATCCACTTGAGTTTTTGGGGTTGAAACTAGACAAGGACTCGAATGAGTTTATTGAGGAGGTGCAGAAGATCACCCAAATTATAGGGATAATTGGAGAGGAGAGTGCGGATTTAACCTCCTTTCAGTTGAAGGGGGTTGCTTACATATGGTATCGCCAGTGGAAGGATGGTTGAGCAGTGGGAGCAGTTCCCGTGAGTTGGGATGAATTCGTGACTGCCTTCTTGGATATTTTCTTCCCTAGGGAGTTGAAGGAGGCGAAGGCGGCGGAGTTCATTAACTTAAAGAAGAACCATAGGACTGTCCAGGAGTATGCCTTGGAGTTTACCCGGCTTTTCAAGTATGCACCGGAGATGGTTACGAATTAGAGGGCTCACATGAGTAGGTTTGTCAACAAGGTATCAGACTCTCTAGTCAAGGAGTACAGGTATGGTATATTGAACAGTGATCTAGCTTCTTATGATTGGTCATATATTTCCAGCAGATAGAGGCGGATTAGATGAAGGAAAAGGAGAGAGAGGCCAAGAGGGCCAGGACATGGAGTTGTGAACAGTTCCATCAGAGGCCCGGTGGAGGACATTGTCAATAGTCCCACCAAAGGTCATCAAGCCCAACACCATCATTAGCCAATGTTTCATCTAAACCTAGGCGTGATTATAGGGGTGGGGCATCAGGCTCCAGAGTCTAGAGGAGTAGGCTAGGAGAGCCCAGCATTCCACTTTGCAGCAGGTGTGGTAGGAGGCACACCGGAGAGTCCCTAGCGGGTTTAGGCACGTGTTATGGGTGTGGGAAGTTGGGACATCTATTCAGAGACTCCCCATCAGCCAGTCAGGTCCATAGTAGAGGTCGTGACCTAGCCACCAGTTCAGCAGCTCCACCGGCATAATCAACTCAGCAGGGTGCATCCACTAGTGTAGGTGGTGGTCAGCGTCAGAATATATTTTATGCCTTCTCATCTCTTTAGGAGCAGGATGTCTCTCCAGACGTGGTCACTGATATGTTACGAGTATTCCATCTTGATATGTATGCATTTTTAGACCTAGGGGCTACCCATCTTTTGTGACTCCTTATGTTGCTATTAGTTTCAGAGTCAGTCCCGAGATCCTATCAAAATCCTTCTCAGTCTCTCCTCTAGTATGTGACTCAATTATAGCTCGACGGGTATACAGAAATTCCCCCCTTCAGAAGGTCACCTCAGTAGATCTAGTAGAGTTATACATGACCGATTTTGATGTTATCTTTAGTATAGATTGGTTGCATGCATGTTATGCCTCAATAAATTGTAGAACCTGTATGGTAGAGTTTCGATTTTCGGGTGAGCCAGTCCTAGAACAGAAAGGTAGTTCAACTATGCCTATAGGTCATTTTGTTTTCTATATCAAGGCCAGGAAGATGATTTCTAAAGGCTGTGTGTACCATCTAGTTCGGGTTAAGGATGTGATGTTTGAGACCCCAACTCTTCTGTCAGTTCCTATAGTATGTAAGTATCTGGAGGTGTTTCTAGATGATCTACTAGGAGTCCCTCCCGAGCGAGAAATTGACTTTAGTATCAACCTTCTCCTTGATACGCAACCTATATTCATTCCTCCTTGCATAATGGCTCCAACCGAGCTAAAGGAGTTGAAAGAGCAATTGAAAGATCTCCTAGATAAGCATTTCATCAAACCTAGTAAATCCCCGTGGGGTGCACCAGTTCTATTTATTCGGAAGAAGGATGGTTCCCTTAGAATGTGCATTGATTATCGGCAGTTGAACAAGGTATCAATCAAGAATAAGTATCCCCTTCCCAGAATTGATGACTTGTTTGACCAACTTCAGGGTGCTAAGTGCTTCTCAAAGATAGACCTCAGATCCGGCTATCATCAGCTTAGAGTTATAGAGAGTAACGTTCCGAAGACAACCTTCAGGATTCGTAGGGTCACTAAGAGTTCGTAGTTATGTATTTTTGACTAATGAATGCTCCTGTAGCTTTTATGGATCTGATGAACAGGGTGTTCAAGCTGTATTTGGATATGTTCGTGATTGTCTTCATAAACAATATTCTCATATACTCTCGGAGCGAGGAGGAATATGTCGCTCATTTGCGGATTATGCTACAAACTCTCAAGGATCGCTGATGTGCTATGAGTTTACAGCACTTTCGACGCTTATAACTAAGAAAATAGCATGGACTTAGATATGTTTATATGGATATGAGGCACTTTTACTTTGATTTCAGGAAAAATAAGTGTTAGAGCAAAGATGTGCAAAAGAAGCCTTAAAATGCAGAAAATTAGCCAAAGTACAAGTCTCAGTACAAGTCGTAACTTAATTGTACGAGCCGTACTGAGAATCGTGACAAAAGTCATAAGGCTAAAGTAAGAGGAAGGCAACATACGACTCTCAGTACGAGTTGTAACTAGAGTCGTGGAATTGTTTAGAGGAAATTGCACAAAGGCAGACTCCTGGTATGGATGGACTCATGAATTGTAGCATCAACATACGAGCCGTAACATGAGCCGTGGTGAACTTCATAAGATTCTTCAATACTTGGCAGAACTTTAGATACTACAGACAGTATGAGTCATAGGAAAAAGATAATAGTCGTACCTCAACACTCATGGAGAATTTTAGAAGATGTTAGAGTTCTTAGGGTCAAACCACGAAAGTACTGTACGACTCGTAGGATGGAGGTATGAGTCATACCAACCTGCCAACACTTAGCCAAATCTACAGCAGCCAAGGAATTACGAGAAACAGGTATGATCTGTACAATCCTGCTACGGGTCGTAGGTCCAGTCATGACACAGTCGGCACCAGATATGAAAAATTCCCTATCAGCTTAGGAAAAGGTTTCTAATGTCTGTATAAATAGCTTTTATGTTTTATTTTAGTTAGAGAAGGACAAAATCGAATTAGTAGACGTGTGAAGTATAACTTTTGTGAATTTTTATCAATTTTTGAGGAGCAATTCTTGGGATCAAATTCTTGATTTCCTACATTGTTCATGAGATTGTTCTTTGATATACAAATCTAGTTTTCTTCCAATTGTTGCTGTAAGTATTTAATTACGTGTTTGTCCATGAATGCAAATTGTAATCTTACAACTATGAGAGGCTAAAACCTCCACAAATAGGGGTTGTGGGAACCATGGTGGATTAATGAAGTAGGGTTGCACAAAAGTGATTCAAAATCAATGCTAAATGCTTGTATTGTGTTCTGTTCATCTTTAAATGTTTCTTAACGGTGTAAAATGTTAGGACTTGCCCGAATTCTTTACTTGTTTGAACCTAGAGAAGTAGAGATTAGGAAAAGACAATTACAACAAAGCCTTGGTATTTATGATCATTGTATTAACTTGACCTGTGGTCGCAGGATAGTTAAATTTGGAATATATTGATAACGTTTAGTCTGAAATCGCTCATGAGACCTGACCCGGTGATTAGGTAAAGTCATCCAATAGGGACGAACTAGTCGTTTGGATGAACCCTAGTTATCAGTTCTACAAGTAAGCATTGAGATTGATCACGTGTGTATAGCCGAAATAGTTATGAACCCATGGGGGAACACTTACCCTAGTTGTTTGCAAACCTTGATTTAAATCACAAATATAATATTTTTTTAATATAGCTTTCTTCAACCCCCCCCCCCAATTTGGAGATAACTCATCAACTAGTTCAATTACTTGCATTAGTCTAGATCTTACCCTATTCCCTGTGGGTTCAAACCCAACCTCTTAGGTGGATTCTTCGACAAAAACCGCTTCATATTTTGTCAGGAAATGTGAGTTTGAGCGTTATCAATCACTAGCTGTTTTCTAAATTCAACAAGTGCGAGTTTTGGTTGAACGTAATAGCACTTTTGGTTCATGTGGTGTCAAACGAGGGGGTACAGGTGGACTCTCAAAAGGTAGAAGCAGTGAAGAATTGGCCTAAATTAGTTATCCCTTCGGATAGCAGGAGTTTCTTGGGTTTAGCTGGCTACTACCGGAGGTTTGAAGATTTTTCATCTATTGCAGCACTGTTGACTAAGTTGACCTAGAAGAAGGTCAAATTTCAATGATCAGATGCCTGTGAGAAGAATTTTCAGGAGTTAAAGACTCGACTCACCTCAGCCCCAATATTGACTCTACTAGAGGGCACAAATGGATTTGTGGTGTATTGTGATTCCTCAAGGGTTGGTCTTTGTTGTGTGTTATACAACATGGTAAATTCATTGCATATGCCTCTAGATAGCTTATTACTCATGAGAAGAATTATCCGATACATGACCTAGAGTTGGCAGTCGTGGTGTTTGCATTGAAGATTTGGATACACTACTTGTATGGGGTGCATGTGGATGTGTTCATGGACCATAAAAGTCTCCAGTATGCATTCACTCAAAAGGACCTGAATTTGAGACAACGGAGGTGGTTAGAGCTTCTCAAGGACTATGATATGAGTGTCCTTTATCATCTATGGAAGGCCAATATAGTGGCAGATTCCCTTAGTAGGTTGTCCATGGAGAGTATGTCTCACGTTGAGGATGGGAGGAAGGAGTTGGCAAAGTATGTTCATAGGTTTGCATATTTAGGGGTTCACCTTGTTGACTCAACATATGGTGGTGTCATTATCCAAAATGGGTCAGAATCTTCATTGGTGATCGAGGTCAAGGCTAGGCAAGATGAGGATCCTATCTTGGTAAAGCTAAAGGATGTTGTTCAGAATCATAAGGTGGAGGTCTTCTCCCAAGGGGGAGATGGTGTACTTCATTATTAGGGTCGCTTATGTGTTTTGGTTATTGATGACTTGAGAGAGCGGATGTTAGGTGAGGCTCATGGCTCTTAGTATTCGATCCACCCAGGTGCCACCAAGATGTACCGTGACCTACGAGAGGTCTATTGGTGGAATAACATGAAAAAGGATATAGCGGAGTCAACAAGTGAAAGTTGAGCATCAGAGACCTGGATATATGCTACAAGACATTAGTGTCCCTACTTGGAAGTGGGAGGAGATCAATATGGAATTCATCATAGGGTTGCCTAGTACACGCTGACAGTACGACTCTATATGGGTGGTTGTAGACAGGTTGACCAAAGCAACACATTTTCTACCGGTTAAAACTATCGATTCAGCTGAGGACTATGCTAGACTATATATTTGGAAGTTAGTTCGGTTGCACGAAATTCACTTGTCCATCATCTCAGATAGAGGTACTCAGTTTACCTCATAGTTTTGAAGATTGTTCCAGAAAGGACTTGGTACTTAGGTCAAGCTTAGCACGACTTTTCACCTGCAGATCGATGATTAGGCTGAGTGGACCATTCAGACTCTTGATAACATGTTGAGAGAATGTGTGATTGATTTTAAGGGTAGTTGGGAGGATCATTTGCCTCTCATTAATTTTGCATACAGTAACAGTTACCACTTCAGTATTCAAATGGCTCCGTTTGAGGCTCTTTAGGGGCGACGGTGTAAATCATCTATCAATTGATTTGAAGTAGGCGAGGCTGCGTTGATAGGGCCAGATTCAATTCACAAGGCTATGGAAATGGTTCAGCCTATTAGAGATAGGTTGAAAACGGCTCAGAGTTGAAAAAAATCATTTGCTAATGTGATCATAGAAAAGAAAAGTTACATCTATTCTAAGCTAAGGAAAGGAATTGTAAAAATTAGATGACAAAAAAATTAAAGGGTTTAGAGGTTAACTGCTAGCAACACCGATGGAATGTAGGTGAAAACCTGCGAGGCGCCAGTTAGCCACCGATCTTATAAAATGGACTGGCAGAAAAAGGGTCATCCTGCACCACACTAGTGTTTCACCGGTCTTGACCCGTGGAGCACCGGTGAAACGCAGGTCTGAGGCAGTGCCTAAAGCTTTATTCCTCAATCAGCGCTTCATCCGGTGTTCCATCGGGCCTGACCGGTGGTTCGCCGGGGAACTCCATTCAGTGCATTTCACCCCCAAACTTAGTCAACCAAAAATCTTTCACATTCATGGCTTACTCACCCAATATGACAAAAACACAAGAAAAATGACAATTTACCCTTAAGAAAGACCTCACTCTATCTATCATTTGGCAAATCGTACATTTTAAGCACTTGGGGCTACTTAGACTTCACCCCCAACTAAAATCAAGCACATCAAGAACAAATCTTTTTATCACAGATGATACACACATTAACATTCAACATTTTATTAATACCCCGACATACCCACAATATGAACAATATACAATCAATGAAAAGCATAAAAACATGTTAATGGGGAAACTTCTAAATTAGCATACTCAAATGTATTCATATCCTTAACCAATAAACAAAATCAAGGTAGGACACACATACCAAATGAGATTAAGAATAAAGAGAAAAGAGAGATAGAAGTTTGGTGTTGACCAACAATGGAGCTTCCACAAAATACTTGCTTTAGTTTAGTGAAAAGATGAGTGAGAAGTGATGAAATGAATGGAGTAGGAATGGGGAATTTATATGAGAGAAGAAGTAGATAGGAGTGGTAGGTGAGGAGATGGGTTTAATTGTAGGAAGGTAGAAAGGTGGTGTATTGGGAAGTTAAAAAGTATGATGGACAATATGAAAAGGTGGATAAAGGGTTTATGAGGAGTTGAAAAGGTTTTGATCAAATTTTTAAATCCATGGGTCAGGTTGGTTAATGGGGTGTTCCATATTTGAAATGCATTGCGTACCTGGACCTGAGTTTGACTGGCGATTGCTGGTGAGAACTGACAGTTCCCCGCTTTATAGAAGGTGTCAATACCACTCTTCATTTTTCTACTTTGTATGTGGAAATTGACCAGAGTTTTGTGGGTTGGCACCTGCGTTTTTCCGGTCCGGTCGTCGTCCATGCTTCAACTCCTAGGTGTTCTAATTTATACCGGTGTTACATCCGGTGATTCGTGATTTGACGCCTCTATTCCACCGGTGAATCGCCGTTTTTCCCTCTTCATTCCCAGCTCTTTTCCCTTGACTCTTGTTCAAGCGATGTCCGTGCTTGTGGACCGGCGGTTCGCCGGTCAAGTGCACTGCCTGCTCTGTTCTTCTATTCCTTGTTCTTCATCCAATCTACCTAAAAAATCAAAAACATCAAAATGCCCAAAATAAAAATTTTTGGGTTTCCTCCCAAGAAGCGCCTTAGTTAACATCGTGGCATGACAAATACCTTCTCAATCCTTAACAACCCGGAGGATCATCCTCCAATTCACTCTCATCATCAACTAGTTTATCATGCTCTATTTCACCATCAAACACTGCTATGACCTTACACTCCTCCGGGGGATTGATAGGCTAACATACATTAAAGGTGACCTCATTTTCACCTACTTGGATCTTAAGCTCCTCAAGCTCCACATCAATTAAAGCTCTTCCCATTGCTAGTAGTGGATGTCCCAAGATAATTGGCACCTCGATATCTATCTAACAATCAAGCACAACAAAATCATCTAGGAGTATGAATTTATCTACTCTCATAAGGACATCAACTAACACATCAGTGGGTCTTCTAATCGACCTATCCTCCATCAAAAGCCTCATTAATGTAGGTTCTGGATTCCCCAACCCGAGCTTCTTGAAAATTACTAGAGGCATCAAATTAATATTAGCACCAAGGTTGCAAAGAGCTCTGTTGAACACGCACAGGACAATTTGCAAGGAATAGTACATGCTCCAAGATCTTCACGTTTTGGGGCAAGGTTGTTGGACATCACAACACTACAATGAATGTCACCTCTCTTTTTCTTCAAAACATCCTTCATAAGCTTCGCAAATCCCAGCATTTGAAGCAAGGCATCTAGAAGCAGTATATTGATGGATAACTTAATGATCATTTTTATGAACTAGAGAAATTGATTATCTTCCTTCTTCTTGGTCAGCCGCTGTGGATATGGAGGTGGAACTCTTGCTTCTTGATCTTTGGCATTGGGTACCTTCTTTCCCTCATTCACATTCACATCATTCGAGGGAGTTAAATCAACTTCTCACTCACCCTTTCCTTCTTCACGATCATCAACACTTGGTGTTTTCGAATCCTCTACTAACAGATCATCATTAATTGCCCAAGGGACAACAACACCTTTGGGTTTTTCACCTGCATCATTTAATATCTTGCCACTCCTACTCTCAATTGCCATGCAATGGTCATCTTTCTTTGGATTGGGNTCATTTGGGCTTCAAGGTGCTTGATCGATGCCGAGTGGGAACATACTTTTTGGGCGAGGTTAGACATCTCCCCTTTTAATTCTTTAACCTCACTGTTGATGGATTCTACCTTCTTCAACACCCGAGAAAACATGTATTCAATCTTTGATTTGCCCAAATCACTCACTCCTGGTTTCCCTTGACATGCTTCTGCTTTTGGAGGAGGCACATAGGAGTTAGCACTTTCATGATATCGCTTTCCTTAGTGATTTTGATCTCTATTCCCCCATCGATCAGTTCTATCCCCCCTTCCTTGATTATCACAATTTCTCCAACCTTGATTCTCATCCCTTGGGTGCCAAGGGCGTTGATTAGCACCTTGATACCTAGGGAGAGAACCCCCCACTTAGCCTACCATGTATTGATACTTTTCCTCATATCTTGGTGGTGAAGTGTCATCATCAAATTGAGTATGGCCATGGGCACCTACAACATTCACACTCTTTGCACTATCTCCTATCACATGTTTCGTCATCAACTCTAGTTGGTTCATCATATTATCAAGAGTTTCATCTCTATCCTAGTCCCTCTTTCTCATCTCCGCAGTCATAAGGTTGGGAGCAACACTGCTACAAGATATCTCTGCTTCTCTAGTATGCCATGCTCGATTAGTCTTAGTCATTCTGTCAAAAAGTGACTTGGCTACTCCATGATGGAACCTCCCGCCAAATTATCTGCCACATACTTATTGAGAAAATGTAATGAATGATAGAAGCTCTGAAGTAGAACCCCATCGGGCAACCCATAGTTTGGTCAAATGGCAATTTTTTTCTTAAACCTCAACCATACTTTATGGAGTTATTCCCCTGCAAGTTGTCGGAAATTGGTAATTTCATCCCTCAACTATAGCCTCCTCGAGGGAGGGAAGAACTTTTCCAAAAATGCTTCTGTGAGTTCAATCCAAGAGGTAATAGACTAGGGAGGAAACTCCTCCAACCAAGATGTTGCTTCCCCTGTTAGTGAAAAATAGAAAGAGCCTCAATCTGATCGACTCTTTGCTTATATTTACAGTGTTGAAGGGTTGGAAAATCCCAAGATAATTTTGGAGATGCCTATTTGCGTCCTCACTCGGCATTCCTATCAAGAGCCCCTTCATTTGGAGTAAGTGCAGCATTGTACTCGTCACATGAAATATTGCATTCCCTACCATAGGAGGTAGGCGAATGACACCTGCTACATTGGGCATCACGGGATCATCATCCTCATGATCCATATGCACATCCATCGAACCTTCTCCTTCTTGTGTGTGTTGACTCATATCAAGATCAACCTAGATGACACCAATCACAAGAGTAAAGTCAAACGAAACAAGATTCAATAAATCAATTCAAAATAACAAAAAACTAAAGGCTATCAAACTATACTCCCCGACAACGTCGCCATTTTGGATAACATCCAAATTCACTCCTCTTGACGAGAGAGTGTAAGCAGTCATTAGTAAAACAAATATACCCGATGAGTGTCGAGGTCAAATCCCATAGGGAATAGTAGTTTATCATGCAAGAGTTTTCTATTAAATTGAAGTATTGGTGTCTCAAAAACAATAAAGTAAAAATTAGGGAAAACATAACTCAACAATTGAACTACAAAATTCGCTTACAAAAATAAGGACAAAGCATAGAAAATACAAAAGAAGAGACTACTAGGGGTGTGATATTATTGGGGCATCATCAGATTGAGATTATTAACAGCTCCTAGCATTATTCAATAGTATAATTAGTTTTGGATGAGGTGGCACCCTTACGTTTTTCAACCAATTAGGTACCTTATATCTCAGGTTTTCTCAAACCCTGAAGTCCTTTTCACAAAAACCACATCATCTTGGGTAAGAATCAACTATTTCTAGCTTTGATTCTCAATGGATGTATGACAATGCGTTTTGGCTATCTATAGCCCAAACCCACATGATCAACACCCAATTACCCACTAATGTTTCATCATCCATACTCTAAATTCCTTTTTCAAGAAAAATTAGAGTAAGTAAATATAACCCACATTTGCAACTATGAGTATTTAGATTAAAACTCAAATAAAACACTAGAATTATACTAATTGAGTAAATCTAAGATCAATTAGATAATACTCAATCCAAATAAACCTCAATCATTCACACACCCCTAGAAAGGAATTTATCTACTCAAGTAAATAGAAGAAGACATTGCATTAAGGAATAATTCAATATCCATTTAACAAAATTAGTAAGAAAATTCAAGCACAAAATTCTGGTCTCTAATGGATACAACGGAATAATCATCTGGAATAGAAGGTTCAGTTCTCTTTTTAAAAAGTACAAAAGTAGGGTATGAAATGCTCCTCTTTTTTTAAACTGGACATTTTTTTCTTTTTCTGACAGACCTCACTTGCGAGTCACTGGCGGTTCACCGGTGCAGAACGGTAGTCCACCGGTCTATCACATCCAGGTGCTAGTGGGTTCTAGGTAGATTTGGCGTTGGCTGCCAGTACTGATCCGAGGTCTGCCAGTAGCCATTATTCTTCAGCCTAGTACGTATCTGCAAGTGACCGACATTTTACCGATGTCCTCCGATGGAGAGCCGATCCTCATCTCAAACACCAGTCCTCATCTCAATTTTTATGTTTTTTGCTTCATTTCATGCTTTCTCTACTCCAGTTAAATACCTGAAAAGATCAAGGATAAAGAGCATAAAATCCACCTAAAAGACTTGAAAACCAAACAAAAATTCATGTCTAAGAGCCTAATGAGTTGGTAAATACCAACTTATCAATTGTGTTTAGCCGTACTTGAATTATTTTGTAATTGTATTTATTGATAACATATTGGTGTATTCAAAGAGAAAATAAAAGCATGCAAATCATCTGAGGATTGTTTTGGGGTTGCTGAAAGAAAAACAGTTGTATGCAAAAAAATTTAAGTGTGAGTTTTGGTTGGCATCAGTATCCTTTATGGGATATGTGATCTCAAACGGAGTGATTATGGTTGAACTGTAGTAGGTGGAGGCCGTTAGAAATTGTTATACCTTGAAAGCCAAAGATCAGACCCAGGAGTTGAAACGGAGAAAAATTTAAAATCTAGCATCAGGTCACAGAACGGGTCGCGAGGTGACCCATGGGAGCAGACCACGAGTCGTGATGTGACTCGTGGTAAGGATCAGGGTGTTAATTGAAATTTGGGATTTAAGGTCCCCACGAACATGACAATGAGTCGTGGTCAGACCCCATGACTTGTTGAGTCAGTCATGGGAAGTGATGGCTGAGAAGGAGAAGAAATATGGCAGTGCATCCCACGGAAGGTCCCCATGATTCATGGTCAGTCACCACGATTCGTGGGGTGGGTCGTGGGTAGCATGATGAAGCAAGGTAAATTCCCAGGCAGTGTATATGACGAGTGGTGACAACGACTCATGGTCACCAGTAATGATCCATTATGTCACCCGTGACAAGCTCAGATGACTTGATAGGCAGTGTACTTGACAGCCGATGCCACAAGTAATGGCCTGAAGCGCGAGTCGTTATGTCCCTCGTGCGGACAGGCAGACAGTTATTTTCTATGAATTTAGTAAGGGATTTTTTGTAATTCCTATGATCCTAAGGCCTAACTACGTCGTTTTAGGTTATGAATGATGACTTTTAAGGGGGGTTAAGTTCATTTTAGGCAATTCTCATTCATGAATGCAAAGATAAAAAGTTAGAGAGGTGAGCAAGCTTGTTCTTCTTCAAGTTCTCTTCAATCCTTCCTTGGGCAATCAGAGAAGTGTAAGAATCAGCTTCAATCAGGTATGTAGGGTTATGAGTGAGTGAATCCTTTCACTCCCATGCCCAATCCTATTACACCCCGTAAGTTTCTAACATTTAGTCAACCTATTCATACATTAATTAAGAGTTTTAGAGTGCAATACGTGCGAGAAAAGGGCCCAGGGAAAGGTTGAATGAGCACCGAGACAGGACTGCGCGGGAGAAGGTCAGGCCAACTGCCCAAAGGGGCAACGTGGCATGGACCTTGCTCCTCCACGTTGGGCCCCGTGGCATGCCCATAAAATGGCGTGTTGGGGTCCGTGCCACGTTGCCCTATCCACTGCCTCAACTATATATATGTTCTCTCCTTGGATTTTGGTTCATTTTTAATACATAACCACGGCCAAAGAGGAAAATAACGAAGGAAATCAATAATTTTCATCCGTTTACACCGTAAAACGCCGTCCGAATTCAAAGTAACTTCGAGTATCAAAGTATAAAGCTGCGAGGAGCATTACCACAGAGTTAGTTTCGCGAAATTCGCCCCACGAATCAATGCCCCGCCTAGCTAAAGTTGTTGGAATTACTCCAAACTAGTGTTAATACAATCATAGGCTTAAAGTAAGTATTTCTCCCTTCTAGATTCTCGAGAAATTACGAGTTTTTGATCGTGATCCGTCAAGTTGAAATACAGCTAATATTTATACATAAAGTTATCATTTTCTCCGAATTTAGTATTGAAATCAACCTCATTCTTCCTATAAAATGATTGCAGTTGAAAAGAGCAGTTGAATACGAGCTGAAACTCGCTAGTTAGTCAGTAACTGGAAATCGAGGTATGTTAAGGCAGTTTCCTTCAGCAAGTTTGTTCCTATGGTATTATAACTCATTCTAAATCCCATTAAGAGAATTAGAAGTACATAATCATGAAGAGTTGTTATTAGTTGAGACTAGTATTCTATGTTGTATTGGGATTTGATTTATCTATATAGCCCTCCGTGACTAACCCCAGGGTTACTAGCTGTGTTGACGCCTTCCAGGGGCGAGGTGACGTCGCTCCAGAAAGAGCGGCATGTAGTCCGCGAGCGACGAAGATGGGGTCCCAGGTCCTCATAGAGTCCATTCCATGACTGGACTATTATACATATTCCGTATCGGCATCACACCCCCAACGAGCCTGGTGCCCAGGGTGCAGATATAAGGAATCCACTGGATTCAGACACAGCTACAGTCAGGAGCTGAGCGGGCTCAATTACAGACCCAGGGGATTGGCAGGATGGCTATAGTTACCTATATGACCCATTATGACCTTGATAGGGGTATATAGATTGATGTGTACTCACCAGGGCTTAAGGGGGCCATATGTGGGTTGTTCTGTGCTGGTTGTACCTTCTGGCTTATGGGAGCCAGGTAAGGTTCTTGTTTTCTTTAGTTATTGGTAGACTAGATAATAGAAACCCAGCTATTCACGTATGACTTTTGTCCCCTTTCTTTCAGTCCTTTCAGCTTTATCTTTACTACTAAGTTATTTACAGTTTTCGCCTTACATATTCAGTACCTATTGTACTAACGCCCTTTCTAGGGCGCTGCATTACTTTCCTGCAGGTACGGATAGACGAGGAGCAGGCCCCTCGTAGCTTTTAGCCAGCATCGTCAGAATAGTCTACTCCTTTATTTCGGAGCCTATAGATAGAAGGTTTACCCCTTTTGACTGTACAGTTTATGGGTAGGTCGGGGCCCTGTCCTGACCATCATATTATTCCTAGAGGCTTGCAGATTGTATCAATTTCCATGTGGTTAGCTGTTATAGGTGGTGTAGGGCCTATATGTACTTCAGTTTATGTGCTGGTCGTGTGGGGCCTTGTTCAACTGATAGATTAACGGCCTTGTCGGTCATAGTTTAGCGTAGCCTGGATTTACTTTACAGTCATAACTAGACATCATGGTGGTCTTGTCGGCCCGCATAGGATTACTTATTGTTGTTGTTGTTTCTGGCTAGCTGGTTTCCTTCTACAGGTGGCTATAAGGCCTTTTCGGCCGGGGACTGTGTTTACAGCCGAGATATTTTTTTGATGTAAGAGTCAGTGCCAGCCCTGCACTAGAAGTGCTTAGGCTCATTCATTCAGATCCTAGTAGGGCACCAAGTGCCAGTCATGCCTCCCAAGGTGGGGCGTGACAAATCCCTCTCTAAATCATTAATTTCCTATGTCAAATTCTATAGGATTTTAACCTAATGTATGAAATTCCTAATTCTCTACATGGGTATAATTTTAATACATATCTACTAGTGAATTATGATTCATGGGCAAATTTTACATT